>JANJGK010000039.1:25053779-25081279 GCA_039081455.1 Macrobrachium rosenbergii | reverse complement strand
GTACACTTCCGTGTATCCGAGGGTTCGTTAAAACGTTATATGCAGACAGTTTTTTTCCTGTTTCATTGTTCTTGTATAAAGGCAATTTCTCTTTTCTTTGTAGTTAAGCGACTCGAAAATTGACCAGAAACTTTGATGTTGGAAAGTGAAATTTCTCATTTGTAATCGTGTTGTATGCGCATGCGTCCATGCAGCCAGGAATCACGGCCCGAGTAACCAAAGTCATGACGTGAGATTCTTAATGCTTTATAGTAAAAAAAAAAAATCTCAGCCTGAGGCAATGTGACCTTTGCTTGCATTACTCCAGCAACGTTCGCGGAATGCAAGGACTCCTCGGTCGTATATATTTCGTAATTCAGGTGATTCGGCGATAATTACGCGGCACGGAGTGATTCTTAACTCCTGAGGGTCGCTAGTTTGTGTGTGTATGTATGTATCCTTTAGTACTTGAAACTATGTTGTTGTGTGTGTGCGTATGCATGTATCCTTTAGTACTTGAAACTATGTTGTTTGTGCAAAGTATTGTGTGAAAATCTGTTTTAATTCCCGGCTTGCGTCTTTATTCCCGTGAAAAATAGCTGATTATGTATAAATTTAGTATTTAGAAGAAAAGAACGAGGGAGATAAAGTACGTACGGTTAAAGAATCGAAGTAAAATTATATTATAGTTTCAAATGCGCGAATTAAGCGGGGGCATTTTTGAGTGACTGTGAATTAAATACAGTCTGTTTATTAACAAATCTTCACATAAGCACTGAAAGGCGGTAAACATTAATTCTCCGAATGCGATGATAAAGGCTTCATCTAGATCCTTTTGTTATGATTGTTATCGAGTCTTTCAGCATCACTTGCGCGTGTATGCGTGAGATTTGGAACCCCTCCTTCCCCCTGGAAAGCGTAATATACGCATAACACAACACGAATGTGGTGGGGGCATTCCCAGATCTAATCTAAACCCCCATTACCTGTTCACGTGATTCACTATTGTGGAATCGGATGATCCTCTTTCAGCGCTAATTCGCTCCTATTGATCCCCCGGATAAAGGCGGTAAAGGGGATGGCTAAGGTGGTGCGCGCTAGCTCCTATACACCCCGGATTGTGTTTCCCCGTTGTGTTCGTTTCCTTTCATCCCTGTTTAAGTATTCGCCTTTGCCCAAATGGAAAGGAAGGGTTCCCTCCGTGGAATTTTAAGTACCTGCATCTCATTCATTCGTTTATTTATTTATTTCGGTCTTTTTTATTCAACGCTTGCAGGAGAAGGAAAAAACGAAAGTTTTTATTTTTTTGACGACAAGGATTAGGAGAGATGATGTGGGCCGTTGGTGACTACCGTCGTGTTGCGGTTTGTATTATGGTCCAAGGAAGACCATGGTTTGTATCTTGGTTCGGGAAAGACCTCTTTAGGTGACGGACGTCGTGGGGAAGGCAAGAATTAACAACTGAGTTTGTTTATTTAGTATGAACTTCAGCTCATTTCATTTGTGTAGAACATTGCCTATTTTACACAATCTATCCTTATTACCAATATTTTGATTTGAACCGAACGCGGTTTAAATAATCTCCCAATTAAACAACGGGTTCCTTTGGAAAATATCAACATTTCTATTTGTCGTATTCAGATTGCTCAGGAAAAGTTTTTCACAAGAATTAAGCATACGAAAAAAAAGGAAAGCTTATAAAGCCATTTTATCGCGTTAGCAGAAACACGAGGCAAATAGCGTAAAGAGAAGAGGTTAAAATAACAGGAAAAGAGATAAGAAATTTCGATAACGCACTCAAACTGACGTTCTTGCATTGTATTGTAAATCGCATTGCATTCCCCCGCAGATTTTTTTTCCTTTTTTTTTATAGGTGCCAGATGTTCATTTCCCATCTCGTTGAATTAAAATAGCGTGGAATTCTTTGCTGGTTTGGTAAATACCCTCAGAATTTTTTAAGGCTGTTTGAGAGAGCAAATTTGTGTTTTTTGGCGCATCAAAAATTGTTTTCTGTAAATGTTACCCGGTTAAGGTTTGTTTAAAAATATAAAACGATTGAAAGTTTTCGTTTCATTATAAATGTATTTATAGTATATGGTCAAGACTTGGTATACAGGATGCATGTGACTATCTGCTACTACAGGCGGTTCGGTCTAGCTACGGACTAGACCTTGGGTCTAGCAATCTCATTATTGAATATTAATTGTTGTACCATATGGATCCACTGTCTTGAGGGTGAAAAGTTGACAAATAAAAAAAAATTGGCTACTTAACCTTTTGTGTTGTTTTCCGTCAAATTAAAGATAGCTATACCTTTATACAAACCTTTTCAGTGTTTATTTTGTCTTAAAGTATTAGCCTTTTGTTTTATAGTTATATATAAAGATATCCTTTTTTATATATTTTTTGTTTACTGATGTTTATTTAGAGAATATCCTTTTCCTTTATTTTAAAGGTTCGACCACCGTGGGACTTTTATTTTTGTCTTTTTGAATGAATTCCCAGGTTTCGGACGCTTGAAAGGGGGAGAGACTTCTGTATTGACAGCCGTAGTCAACAGCGCGGGAATTATTGAGTCTCCAATATGTCTCAACATCCCTCTCCTACCCCTTCCCTACACCTCTCTCTCTCTCTCTCTCTCTCTCTCTCTCTCCCCAAATTCATCGTTTTAGACTTAATATTAGAGCATCATATGGATATCCGATACATCGTATTTAATCGTAGTACTCTGGCAGCGCCTCCTTAGACAGGTCACATTTCACATCGGCCTAAAACTGTGGTCAACTCCACATTCATATTCCCTGTAATCTGCGATCGAGTACAGATGACGACATCAATTCGCTATAAGCAGTGTTTTGTATTCGTAAAGTATCGTGGATTTGAAAGCCTCTTACCATTTTTGTATTCACCGAGGCTTCATTGTCGTCATCAGAAGTTCTTTTTCGTTGAGATGCTGAGTTTCGGGATGATTCTGTCTTTGAAATGAAGTGAATAATATATTATTCCACGCAATAGAAAATGTTGAATTTGCACGCATTGTTGACATTATATTATGATGCTTATTTAACTAAAGTTATTTGTTATTCAATGACCTCTGCAAAGTCATAAGGATCTGTTCAAGGTCGTACAAGTCCTTTTTAGTGTCACATAAGACCATGACCAGTAATGGGTCCACAAGGCACTCTTCAGAAATACTAATGAGGTTTTGCAAGGTCTTGCAGAATTGATTTTTAGGCCGAAAGGGATGAAGATTCTGGTATCATTTCACCAAGTGTACCCAGGTGTGTATAAACTGCAATATTTTTTTTTTTAATCTGCGTTAATGACTGGTTGTATAGTTGGTTTCTTTTTAAATAGTTTTTTGAAAAGCATTAAAGCCGTTTATTGATACTAATGATTATTACAATATATACGTATGATTGTGTGTATATATATATATTATATATATACATAGTCATACGTATATTGTAATAATCACTACTACCTATGTATCTATCTATCTATCTATCTATCTATCTATCTATATATATATATATATATATATATATATATATATATATATATATATAATATATATATATATATATATATATATATATATATATATATATATATATATATATATATATATATATATATATATATATATATTACATTACATTACCACCATGATCATTGGCACATTCAAGAGGGAAAAAATTTTTTCTGGGTAAAGACAAATGAGGTATATAAAAAAAAAAGATCCTTGCTTTTTTAGATTGTCTGAGCAGTATCCTTCTTAATCATAATGGTCCCGAAGTCTGCTGACTCCCTATCAGTTACGACGTATGGTACCGCTATGTTCAACTCCAGTCCTTGGCTGTTTTGTAGCCACGCCTTTCCGTGGGCATACTCGTTTACAAGCAATAATTTGTGCATGGATGCGCAGTAGCAAATACCTGTTGGTGAATTCAAACACACATACATACACATCACATACACACACACACACACACACAAGTACGAGTATGTAATATATATATATATATATATATATATATATATATATATATATATATATATATATATCGCATCTTGGTAGGTTAAACTTGCTTTTAATCTTATTTGCATTCAACACCCACACTTTAGTAACATTGTATTCATCTAATGTTGTAGTCCTCCAAGCCTCGTTGAAGCCAGAACTCTCTCTCTCTCTCTCTCTCTCTCTCTCTCTCTCTCTCTCTCTCTCTCTCTCTCTCTCTCTCTCTCTCTCTCTCTCTGGGGTAACAAAAATATCGTAGAAGGGAGTTCAAAGACGGCAAACCCGTCACCACAATGACAAATAATAATTTCCTATTCCGTTGATAAATGGGCAATTTGAGACCTCTCTCTCTCTCTCTCTGCTTTTGATGGCAGAGAGTATTCGTCGGAACAAACGAGAGACTTGTGATCGAGAGATTAAGACACTGTTCTCGTTGATTGGTGATGATTTTGGTCCCTTGTTGATTGCTACTGACGACCGATGATGAATTGCGGTCTGTTGATGATTTCGGAGAGGACGTGAGACTAATGTTGGGTGGTGGATTCGATGTATTTTAAGATAACACAGGTGTAAGTAAGAGAGGAACTGAAAAAAAAACTGAAAAAATATCCATAAGAAAATACAAACTCGTCTTGTGAGACAAATTTTCTCATTTTCTACAGGAGATACAGACTTTAATATTTTCAGGCTGTGCAAATATTCTTCGTACCAAGCGAAAGCTCCACTCACTACTGGAAAGAGTACCAGTTTTAAAAGAAGAAAGCATGGTTGGTGGAACATGGTGCCAATTTAAATAACAGGAAATAGATAATCAGCAGAATAACTGTATAATTAGATAGCAACAAAGGGCGGACAAAAGTCGAATAGAGGTCTTTCGTTTCGTTTCATAGCATTTGTACTCCAGAGAGTAGATCGGCTGCCCGGCCAGTATTCACGGCCGCCGAAGGTGAAACTCCTAAGGTCAGCTGGGTAGAAACTGGGTTCCGGTATACCCTGGTACTAGCGACTGTTCAGATCTTATGAAGCAGATTTACTTTGCTCCTGTGAGTGTGGGTTGTTTTTAGGCATATATATATATATATATATATATATATATATATATATATATATATATATATATATATATATATAATATATAATATATATATATATATATATATATATATATATATATTATATATATATATATATATACATATATATATATATATATTATATATATATATATATATATATATATATATATATATATATTATGTATACTGTATATGTGTATATATGTGTGTGTGTGTTACGTAATATTGAAATATCGAATTTCATTAATATTTGTACAGATTACGACAAACATTATTGAAGGTTTTCCTGTTCGACATTCTACAATGAGATAATGTTTGTAGTTGTATCTAAACATAAACTAATTGCTATTTAAATTTCACCACAATAAATGAGTGATTGATTTCTGTATATTGACTTGTGAGCATCAGGTAAATTAAAAGATCAAAAAGTGCTGGGTATGGAGCAAGGGACGGGATTCAGGAAGTGGCCCTCTTGAGGAGTGTGAATCGGAAGTGAGGAAGAGAGGCTGGAAGGAGGAGGGAGAGGAGGAGGAGGAGGAGGAAGAGAAGGAGGTGGGAGAGGATTAAACATGTTACTCAATAGGGGAAGGAATGAAACGGCCAGGGATTTGGTTCCTTCTTCCGCCAAACGCAACTGAAGCTTCCTTTGTTCATTTTTTTTCCTTTTAAATTGCCGCGTTCCTTTTAGAATATTCCTTTCTCGATAAGGCGTATCAAGGTTCGATTCACAACGGAGGTGTAATTTTTTTTTATCTTATTTTCACGTGTTTATTCATTTATTCTTTTAAATATTATTGATGTAAGTTGTTATCATGGGGTTAGACCATCGTTCTGTTTAGTTAGAAAGGTAGTCGTTACTAGAATAGAGTGAAAAAAACAGGGTTGCATATATAAGCACCGGTGGTATATTGTGAATGTGTGTATGACTCGGCTCGTCTGGCGAAACTCGGCAACTGTGTTGCTATGGCAATTCCCACATCGTACTACCGTAACTAGTGCCCCAAGAAAACTGGCTTCCTTTTAAAAGATAAGGGCGAATACCTCTTCAGCTTCTCAAAATACTGATATCATATAAAATATAATGAATTATGAAAGTGATTAATGCGGTTTAGATGAGGAACGCGGGGAAAAAAAGGGGGAAAAACCCCCACTTAACCTCCAACCTCGACAACATTCAATTTCTCCGAATTCGCTGTTCACCGTCATCGCCTCTCTCAGTCCCTCCAAGGGACACCCCGCCCCGGGTCTTCCTGCTTTGAAAACGGTTGCCCTCGAGCCACGGCGATTCGTATATGTGTTAGTCCTGGCCTCTGGCAGACTCCCACACTGGTCTTAACAAAGATGACAAGTTTTTGTGGTGTGCGTATGGGTATTGACTTTTAATTTTTTTTTCTTTGTACTTGTACTTTTGTCTACTCATTTTTTGTCTTGTACTTTTGTTTCGTTTTCGATGCTGAATATATAATTTCTGTTATGTTAGCAATATCTTCGGTGTAAACCAGAATGTTTTGATAATTGCCCATCATTTCAATTTTATACTTCGTGAAAAATCGTTGAGAACTGGTAATTCTGCGATCATCTCAGATTGTCTCGTGTCTGTATCTATTCAATTTTCACTTTATTATAATACTTTGGTTATATATTTTGTGCATTCCATCAATTTGAAACACCATCGACACAAACTTGTCTGAAGATGATGCTCAGGGCACGTTTCTTGAGACTAGTCTTTCGGGGGGTGGGTGGGGGGGGGGAATTAAATTTAACCGAAGTCTTGTTACCTCACGAGTAGCAAAAAACAAGTTGTAGTAGAATCATCCTGCCAGACGTACGTTGAATAACTTGACTGTATGACTGCAGATGTTTAAGTTATGAGCAGGGTTTCAAATTAATTGAATTATACTGTAGGGGAAATAAACATATTTATAGACATTCATTTCATGTTATATATTAAGTATATGCAGGGTTAGGCATTTTCTTGTTTACTAGATTTAATTTCAAAGCTGATTGCCGACATATATACCCCGGTACTTTTAAACACACTCACACATACCGGATACAGCTAAAATCACAATAACACGTGACGTGTATAAATGCAGATGCACGACAAGGGAAAAATTCCCTTTCTCAGAAAACGAAAGGCTAGGCGGGTAGGGAATTATATCCACATTTTCCCCCTTAGTCCATGTGTACGCCGGATGGACGAAATTAAAATTTTAAGTCCCAAAACGATTTGGAGATTTGGACTTGATTTTTTGTTATTATTATTATTATTATTATTATTATTATTATTATTATTATTATTATTATTATTTGCTTAAATATGTTATTCATTAATAGCGATTAAATATTTTCTTATAAGAAAATTGGGGTTAATGATATTCATGATTATAAATAGAAAACAAGATTGGATCGAGTCAGGTTTATATAGAAATGAATTTTAAACGTTTAACTCCCCCCTTCTTCTCCCTTGCCTCCCCTCCCCATCCAGCCAACGAACTTATTACATCAATGCCAACTATAGCAATGCGTGATTCATTCAGCTGATGAAGAAGCTTAAATGTCATTTTTTAAAAGCTTACAAAAATGACGTTCCGTTGGAAAATGCACCTGTTAAGTACGATAAGTTTTCCCCCCTCCCCCATCCCCGGCAGCGACATCAACGCGTGAGACCAACCGAGGTGAATTTTTGCCAGTTCTGAATTAGCTAAGTGATTGTGAGCACGACTCGCGTCGTTTTGTCGTGCAAGGTGACGTTGTCATGTGGTGGTCGACGACGACAAATTTTTGTGATTGATGTGTTGGAGAGGGAAGCCGAGAGACTTTTATAGTGATTAAAAACATTGTTGATATTTGTGATGTACACGAGATCTTTTTTTTTTTTACTTTGTTTTAAAACTGAAGGTTTTATTTGTTTTTCAAAGGCCTTTTATATTGTTTTACGACAAAAGTCGGTTTCCTTTCAAATGCCTTTTAATTTCAGTTAGGTTATAGTCTATGGTTCTAAGTGATATTCTTAATTTGTGAAAATTTATTTCGTATTAAGGGATCATATATCTTAGATTTTCTTTATAAAAACAGAGAAGAGTTATCAAAGCAATGATTATAACTTTGCTAAACAAACACATTGTAATTAAACTGATAGGCCTAGGCCTACATCACATATATCATCGCCACTCGAGATGTAGAGTAGGCTTATGCTTCATTGTAATCAAGCCTACCTGTGCTTGTTTCGACTCGTAATGCAAAAAAGGCAATTTAGCATTGGCTTTACAGATACTCTCGTCATTGTGGTTGGGTGTAGGTTATATACACTATCTTTTCAGTATAAGGGACAGACATGAACAAAACTCAAGGATTTCCAAGAAGGATAAACTAGGCCTGCGGTGGCCCCAAAAATGCCAAAATAGTCGATTGCTATCCTTACATTTGGCAATAGGTCTTGTATCGTTTTAATTACAGTATCCCAATACATGCGTAGCACGGATTGACAGTTAAATCGAATGTCCCGTTTAGTATAACTGATCTGTGACAGTGGTTAATTTATGCATAATAAGACTCCTGTCGAAGGCTTCCAATTGAGATTCCTATAATGCCTGTCGAATGTATGCTTAATTATCCTGATTATAATAATATATTGACGTTTAGATTAGGCCTATGCTGAAATAATATAAGAAAAAGGGTGGAAATATGACCCAAGTAAATATAATAAAATATTTTGACAATTACAGAAATTATTAGGCATACAGGGCGTACAGGTCCGAATGTAGGAACATACGTCAGAATTTAGTACTAAATCGGTATTGTTATTAAATTAATGATAGCGTCTTTGAATTGGTAGATATGATTTTCCATTTTAAATTAAATTTGACCTCAGCACGTGTCTGTATAGAGTACCTCCCGGGGTCTGTCCCACGATACTTGAATGTTGGGAATCCCTGCGTCAGGTTGAAAATCTGACAGAAGTTGAGACGAAAACAAAAAATAAATGAGACCATGTTTCTTTCCTAAGGGCTAACAACTTCAGGTTTTTTTTTTTTAAGGTTAAGTCTGTAGGAGGATAGGACGCAAGGTGAGTCACACCACCACCCTGTTGGCTCCTCAAGCAGTCGTGAAAAAAGAATTTAGATATATTATTCCGAATTTTCAACTAATGCTCCGTCATTCAGTAGTATTCTAGGCCTACTGCAGGAGAGAATTAGAAGAAAAACTTTTAGGGGCACAGTTAGCCATTAGCAGTATATTTTTAGTTACTTAAGTTTAATCTGACAGCGTCATAGGTTAATAATCCATGACCGTCTGCATTACAATTTTATAGGTCTAAATTCGTAGTAGAGAAATAGCTTGAGTATGAATGGTCTCTCTTTTTAACGCAGTTGATATCGTATATAAGCATTCCAAGTACTTTTTTTTTCTAGCTGAATTCTGACGAAGCGGTTCCCCACTGAGCAGAGTTGTTATATGACAAAATAGATTGACTTTGCCAGTTTTATTATTGTTATTATTATTATTATTATTATTATTATTATTATTATTATTATTATTGCTGAACAAATTTGAAGCCAGATGAAAATAATTTTTTGTTCTTGAATTGTAGTGTGGCTCGTAGTCTGACAGAGAAAAAGGGCCCATGGAAAGGATGAAGGTTTTGTAGTAGGAAAAGGAATTGAAAACAGGTTATGGTTAACAGTGTCCAGGTCCAAAGAAAGTAGAAGGGAGGAGGAGAAGGAGAGGGGAGATGTAAATAAAAAAAGGAAAACACAAAAACAATATTTATTTTTAAACACAACATCCGTTTTCAAGTCATAAACTTTTTGATAAGTCGAGTGACCGCGCTTAGCAGTAAAGGGCTTCCTCTCTCGTTCGTTTGGATTGATTATCTCAGATGACTTGAAAAACTCTTGTGAGGGAATCCAGACGCCCCGTCGAAAGGCCTAAGTGAAAAAAGGGCCTAGAGGTAAAATAGTGGGTGGTTTTTATTCCACCACTCCGGAGGGACGGACCTTTAGGAAGAAAAAGAAAAAAAAAAGACTTTTCCCCTCGTCGAGGGGTTGCCATAAGTGAGAGGCTTTCTAATTACCCTTGAAAGTCTTTCCCAATTTTGTTGTGCGTTACGCCCTCTCCCCCTCTCCCATGTGAAAGGACCCAGTCATCCCCGAAACACCTTATCCCTCCCCCCCCCCTCCCCTTGACGTGGGTGGTATGCCACCATGGAAAGTGGTTGGAGTTTGTTAGTGATGAAGCTTTTCAAAACCTTGGTGTGCTCTAGACGTCGCAGGGCAGGACGTTTTAACGTGCATCAGGCTAATCACAAAAACATGGACAAGCTTCAGGGAATCATCCGACACAATCGGACAGAGCTGCTTGTTTGCACGCAGGTTTGTGTGTGTGTTTTTTTCGCAGAGCTGTACAAAATGTTTATCAAGATTGAGCGTGTAGGCCTAGCCTATATGTGGTTGAAGCTTCATGTGTACCTGAGATTTGGCTGATGTCATTTTTTTCCTGGAATATTGTAATTACGTACGTAACGCAACTAGTACTTGTACTCATGTTTATTCGGAGTTTGCATTGAAATGTTAATATAGGCCTAAGTAGGTTCGTGTAAAATCTGAGTTAAAGCGCAGGTATCTTTGTACGTAAGTCATATGTGGTTGCGGTAATGTTGCATAACAGCCTAGGCTTTAATTAGATGCGGATTGTGTCTGTGCATTATTGAAATGTGAAGACACTTCGGGATTGTTTTAATTGTTACTTAATAGGCAGCTCTCTCTCTCTCTCTCTCTCTCTCTCTCTCTCTCTCTCTCTCTCTCTCTCTCTCTCATAACAGCACAGGCCTAAATTAGAAGTGGCTTGTGCTTTTGCATTATTTAGATATGAAGAGGACACTTTTTTTCGGGGTTGATTGTTACTTAACAGTGAATTTCTCTCTCTCTCTCTCTCTCTCTCTCTCTCTCTCTCTCTCTCTCTCTCTCTCTCTCTCTCACACACACACACACACATGAAGGAGATCCGTATGTAACAGAGAGAGGCAGAGAGGGCGGAAATAGACGCTAGGTTCCTGAACTGGAAATTTGTTTAACAATACAGAATCCCGATGGTGTTGCAGCCAGTGCAAAGGTTCCGATATGTTGCATATTGATTTATCTGGGCATAGTACGCGTTGCAAAAAGGGTTCTGCGGTAAATACAATCACATAGGACTTTTGCCGAAAAGTATTGGACGCACCTCGAGTTGTAGTATGCTTTTATTTTAACTTTTTTTTTTTTTTTTTTTTTTTTTAATTGATATTGGCAGAGAAGACTGTTCATGGATGCGGTAGATTTTATTCGTTTGTTTTTATTTTTATGCCTGTGTTTCTTTTGATGGGTTAGTTGCAATGGAAAAGGTTGCAAGCCCGTGTCTTATTTATGTTTTCCACTTGTTATTTATTCATTTGCTTTAAGCACCGCTCTTTGCGGAGAGATTGTTTTTCCTTGTATTTTATGAGCTGGTGTTCATTTATTTGTTTCAGGTAATTGTGTTGTGTTGCTGTTTTGTGCATCACAAATTGTACTTTTTTATATAAATAGGCCTAGTTTACTTTTTTTATCTGGAAATCTCACTGAATATATTATTTACCAGGCTTAGGGAAATTGTAACAATGCTATTTATTGACAAAACATGTAACATCATACAGTTGACATTTGAACATTTTATTCAACATTCTTCCGTGTAAACCTACACATCTTCACATCGCATTAGAAGGGAGAGAGTTATCACCTCTCTTGATTCGACCGCGTCCCTCATATTTGATTAGAGTGAGACAGTTAACCCTCTTTGAAGGGCCCTGGTCCGATTAGAAGACCACAAGGTAGGTCTTGTTGGAAATGTGTCAAACAATTCGGACCTTTTTCTCTGCCGTCATACGTCCTAGAGAGTGGCCTTAAATGACACGAGATAGTAATTCAGATATAGGCCTACGTTGTTTAAACGTGTTCAGAGATTTAATGCTTTAATTATATTTCCTTATGGAAAGAATTTTAACTTTACTAGTAGTTTCTCTCTCTCTCTCTCTCTCTCTCTCTCTCTCTCTCTCTCTCTCTCTCTCTCTCTCTCTCTCTCTCTCTCTCTCTCGACGCAACCCAGTGACCCTGCGTAAGATACTTTCTTGTACTGTTTTCAAAGAGAAACACCCTTACGGTTTCTCTCTTTGTAATATTAGGGATCGTCAGTAGTTGGTAGCTCTTCCATTTTATAACTAGTAGATTTAGTTTTTTAACTCTTTAGAGAAAATTGTCAGTTATCTTGGTTATTTAAAAGTGCTAGTTCTTGTCATCCATCTTTAATAAGATTAGTTAACTTTTGTTTGCTCTCGTAAGCCTGACGCGAGATCACCTTGGATATAATTTGTCAATGGAGGGTAGACTACTAAGGGATTCAGAGCCGATGAAACACGGTTTTTCGGCAACACCTTTTTATCAAAGCATCGGATAAAGGTGAAAGTTGGCAAGTGTATATTTTATAACCCTACCTAATTATTGCAAGTGTTATTTACTACCTAAGTTCAATAGTTCTGGTACTTACCAGAGTAAAAGTGGGTTTCCTATGCCAGAGCCATCAAAATCGCAGGTAAGGGTTTTGAACACAATAATGACGTTGACCTATGACGTCATAAGGCTCCACCCACAGTGAAGAGAAGTTTACATATGGGGAAAACGTCTCTTCACTGTGGCTCTGCCCACTTGGCGATGGCATATTCACTAATTGATATTAGCACCCAAGACCAAGAGAAAGGGAAGGTTTGCTCACTTTCCCCCAAATATCCCATGTAGGTGGAGCTTTGTCTACTTCCTTATTGCATCAGCAGGTGAATTGCCGCAATGAGCATGTACCTCGAAGATATGTCATCGCCTACATAGTTACTCCAGGCAGGAGGCAACGACATCCAATTGGGTAGACCTTGTCTCTCTTGGCCTTTTTAATACCCATACAAGGCTTCAGCGATATCAATGATGGCGAGCAGGATTTGTCATCGTCCCCTTGATAGCATTATCATTCTCAATAATTTTATTATTATTATTATTATTATTATTATTATTATTATTTTGTGGAGGTTTCATTGCAACTTCCACAGCAGTTGTTAGGACTAAGTTGTTAGCTTGGATTTCTTCCATTTTCTTGATATTCGTATTGTTTCTACTTTACAAATAATTCAGTGCAAGTAGTTCATCCACATAATGAACCAGTCTATAGCTCATTTGTTAGATCTACATCTATTCAGGGCGGGAATACAAAAAGACAATCCATTTTGTTTATCTCAGGTTTTGACACTATAGCCTTCTGTTTGCAGCATGTCAGGAGCGGTCACTAGAAGTAGAATTTAAATGAAAAGCAATGATGCCTCATTTCCCTCAATTGTTAGAGTTGTAAAGTCAACGCCATTGTTTTATTTCAGTTAATGTAACCCATTGTTATTTTTCTTGTTTTTTTATTTATATCATATAACACCCTAAACAGCGCTTGTATACTCGCTGCAAATAAAAGGTACTGGTAGGAGTCAAGATTTTGAGGGCAAGCTCAAGCTATTATTTACCTGCTTCAATATCAATCAAATGTAACACGATTTATATTGATATGCATGGAAAGGAAAATATATTGAAATCAGTTTGAATGAGGAACATATTGTTATAATCACTGTGTTTTAATAGATATGTTTTAGAGGTACAAATAAAACATCTAACACTATACATAATTAATTTACAAAATGTCTTCGTCGTCGTCACTCTCGAGGAGGAGGTCATCATCCACGTTTTCATCGTCGCTAGCGAGATCAATAATGACTGGTCCCACGCTCTCATGGATAATGTCCGATTTCAAGTACTCTTCCTCAAAATGACGTGTTGTCTAACAGCTCCTGCCCGCACTTTTGGGGCGGCCAAGTAACCATTACCCACCATAGAAATAATTACCTATTCACACTAGAGTAAATCTTGCCACAGGTCTTCTCGCTTCAATACAAAGTGGTAAGCCGTAGCACAAATGCAGTCTTGCAACCACGGGGACAATTCCATATCCTGCTGGCCATTATCGAATTTGTCGAAGCCTAAATTCTTTAAGCATTTAAGCATATCCATTCACCGCCTACCTGGTGGATGGGCGGAGCCTTATGACGTCATATGTTTACGTCACGAATTGTTTTAGAATCCTTGTCTGTGATTTTCTCGGTCCCGGCATCGGTGACTTCATTTTACTCTATAAATATCAAAACTATCGAACTTAGGCTCTAAATAATACTTGCAAAAATTAGGTAGGGTTATAAAATATACACTTGCCAACTTTCAGCTTTATCCGATGCTTTGATAAAAAGTTGTTGCTGAAAAACCGTGCTTCATCGGTTCTGAATCCCTCAGTAGTAGGCCTATTGGGTTTCATCCCAGTAGTACCTCACAGGATACCTGCATATCCTTTTACGAAAAAGGAGGCCCACAACTCGTATGCCTGTAGACTCTGGTGAAATATGAGGCAATGAATGGACCATTAGGCGTATGTTATTTTTGAAAAAAAGCACTACTTCTTATTCCAGTCACGTAAGCGTCAGTAATTTTTTAGGCATTATTTATTGTGCTCCTCGAGGTCAGGGCCGTCCAAGTTGTTTAGTTGCAGCACCACTCTTGAAGAAACAAAAGTCATTCAGGCAACCTACATATGTAGTAGCCTATATAAAAAAGAGAAATATACTTTTACGTAATTTTCTTTAACGGGACACTTTCAAAATCAAACGGGCCACTTTTGGCCCACGGGTATGGGGTTGGACGCTCCTGCTGTAGGTGGTACATTAGGCTATGTAATTTGAGGTGTATTTTGTAATTTTTCCTATTTCATGTTTAACAGAACAAAGCTTCTTTTCCTTTCACTCCCTTTGTTTTATAGGCCAACCCAGACATTCCTTGTATTTCCAGTAGGCGAAGGGCGAACGATAGGCCTATAAGTGGACTTTCACTTCTTTTTTAAAGTGGGCGAGAGTTAAAGGTTATGAGTCCATTGGTTTATTAACATGTTTGATGTCGTATTATCACTGTTATTGAAACGGATTTTGGAAATTACTGAGACTGTTGTATACTTTCATCACCATGTATTTTTCAAATTAGCTACTTTTTTTTCCTGAGAGCGGGTGGCCCCAGTGGTTGTCAAACTGTAGGTTTGCCCAATGCCCTCTTTCCACCCTGGCTGCGACCCACTTCAATCTGCTAATCACCAGGTGTCAAGTACACTGCTTAGGCCAACAGTACCGGTAAATTTTTATAGGAAACGTTCCCAATTCGTTTCCCTGTCATGAGTTTGATTCCACCTAGTGTCAGATTTGTCACTGATCAGATAGCAGTACATTTGGATTAAGCAGAAAACTCTGGTATGCTTTCTAGGGAACACAGTACATTCGGATCAAGCACAAATCTTGTATGCTTTCCAGGGAACGGAGGTCGATTTCTGTAGCCTGATTAGATTTTTTTCCTTCTAGCAGTGTTCGTGCTCTTCACTCACGTGACTGCATGCTTTGCTTGCAGTCACGAGTTTTCGTTTCTGTCGTCGAGGTTTTTGTGCGTTAGTCTTGACGAAATTCGTGGTGGTTGCTTTCGTGAATGCTCTTCTTTTTTCGGGAGTTCTCTTTCATTAGCAGAAGTGTTAAGAAGATTAAAAACCGTGTTTATCCTCAGGCGATTTTACTTAGGGAGAGACAGTAATATAATTTCAGGGGAGATACATTTTTCTGTACATTTATGGAAATGTTTTTGCTCTTATGCCAGCACGATTGTATATTTTCTAGACGATAGATAACATTAACGATGTAAGATTTATGGGTTTATTCTCATTTAGAACTGCTATCAAGGGTGTTGATAATTTAAGATTTTGCAGATTTGTGCATTAAATTTTGATGATTTAAAAAGAATAAGATTTGTAAGGCTCCTGTATTGATATAATTATATCTTTTAGAATAAAAAAAATTACCTACATTTTGCACTTCTGAAGGATATCTTAAATCTACTGTGAACATGACCTGCAGTTTTTATGATTATGCCAAGAAAATGTTGATGTCATGAAAGTCAACATGATTTGATTTAACTCGTTCTTGAGCCAATTAGAGGCTACAAACGCTTGTGTGTGCCTGCGTGTGTGTGTAGGCTATGTGTGTAGGCCTATATATGTATGTGTGTGTTTATGAATTGAAGTTTGGTGCGCCTAGCAATTTACACTTTGTTCGGAAAGGTCTTACATATACGTTGCGTGGCAATTATCCATTTGGCAACCCCTTTCTCCAGGCCTCGTCCATTTAATATTTTCATTACTTAGTTTTGTTCTAGATTCTAGTATGTATTTGAGAAAGTTTGTTTTTGTGTACGTCCAACCCCATCCGAACGCCTGCAATTAGCCAGTTGCAAATTGGTCCACATTTGCATCTTTTCAGGAAAAGTTTGCTGCAGTGCTTTACAGTTTGCAAGGTTGTTGCCTTTCAGTTGTGTGTGTGTTTTTTTTTTTCTGGCTCGAAACTGAAAACATGAAATCAGGAGAACCTTGAGCATTGTCTTCGTAACTTTGCATACAAATTAAGTGCTCGGTTTGCTCTCGCTCTATTCCTGTGTATGGTTCTCGATATTATTTATAACCTTCTTCTTCTTCCTCTTCTTCTTTCGTCCTACACTTTTAGTGTTTGATGAATGTCTTCGAACAAGTCTCTTGTCACGCCCTATCCTCTCAGGCTTTTAGGCCTAAGTGATGTGGGTTTTCCCGTGATAGATTCACATGGCCTTAGCCTGACTCTCCCTTATTGGTTTGGACACATAGACCTCCCGGACACTTTTACGAACTTGCTGAGAGAGAGAGAGAGAGAGAGAGAGAGAGAGAGAGAGAGAGAGAGAGAGATTTTAATTAAATTACTTCATAAACCAGTGAACTATAAAATGATGGTCTATTAATCTGATCCGTAATTAGTCGTACTATCGTGTCATCACGAAGTAGAATAATTTGTCATTAGTATTTATAATGGTTTTATAATAGTAATCTGAACCATTCTTTTTGAAGCCTCCCTGATTAAAAAAAAAAACTACAGTAACCCATCGTTTGATTAATATTAGATTATATGGCGGTTATCCAGATATCTCTCATTACCTTCTGTTACTTCTTCCTATTAAGCACCAAATTCTTTGGAAGCTTGAATTTCAAGTCAGTTGCCCCTGTGGTGGGCTTATTCCATATGAATAAGGTTCGTCTTCTGAATAACAATAATAATATCAGTACCGAAAATTTTTTTTATATTAAATTCAGAGTTTTGTAATCTCTGGAAGTGTTTGTATAGGGTTTGTAATTTTATATATACTGAAACAATATTTGTTATTGAAGTGACCCTAGGGTCACACCTAATTCATTTTCAAGCTTGCCCTCGATAGTTGATCTTATTCTTACCAGTTTTGTATGTAGCCTAGTTTAGTCTCAGTTGGTCGCATCCTGGTCAGAATCTTGTTCAAATCTAAAGATACCTCAGAACAGTACAGCAATAGTGTCGTCATATTTTCATATTTAGACCTTGCTTCGGTACTTCGTTAGCTATTTCATCTCCCATTCCATTGCTATTATTGATGTAATGAGGTGTCATCTTACCCATTTTTATGTAGCATTATTTATACGTAGGTTTGTTCATGAATTGTGAAATTAACACTGGTTGTGCCGTAGGTCGTAGAAACTAAAGTAGGCTAATCGGAATTAATAACATGGTGTTGATGGTCCCAGAATAACAAGTTTCATGTTTTGATATCGATCGACAGTGACCTTGATAGCAATAGGTATTAGTCTTTTAATAACAAACTTCGGCTAACAATAAGTATCACACACACTGGCTACTGTTCATGCTCTTCAGGTCATACTATACTTCACCACTACATCTGCTGTCGTTTCTATAGTCCGTTTATGTAAATGTATGCCTGTCACGTACATAACCCAGTGTTTTCCTGGAAAGCATAATATGCCTTCTGGTACCTGTTTTCTGGAGCATGTTTGGAAAGAAAGTAAATTGTACTCAGGCGTATGTTCGTATTTAGGCTATGTGCATTGTATTGCTATGCACGAAAACAAGATCTCTCTTGCTGTTGTGTAGTAGGTCACCATCGCGTGAACAATGCACCAATTAGGGTACACAATATTTGGGACAGCAGCGTAGGATTCTAGGAATATGAAACCTTTCCTTCAAGAGTTGTAGTT
This sequence comes from Macrobrachium rosenbergii, assembly GCA_039081455.1. NCBI lineage: Eukaryota > Metazoa > Arthropoda > Malacostraca > Decapoda > Palaemonidae > Macrobrachium > Macrobrachium rosenbergii. The sequence goes on along the minus strand of JANJGK010000039.1, from coordinate 25,062,979 downwards.
TTACTTAACTGCATCTATTAACCTACTGTCGTGAATTGGTGTTAAGTTTAATTGATTTCGAGTAGGTTTTGATGTAAGTTAAGATGAATGGTAGTGCTACTACTACTACTACTATTATCATTATTATTATTTCATAACTGTCTCGGTTAGGTATTGATGATAACATAATCAACTATGGTTTAAATAGCTGTTGCTTTATTTCTTTTAATTGCTAATACTTTAATTATATGACGGAGATTTTCAGTGTTTTATAATTGCTGCCACTTTATGATATTAAACGTCACCTAAATTTTTTATTTGCCTGGTTGAAAAAAGGAGGAAAAACTCCAAAAGCCATCCACACACCCCGACGTCAAACTTTTTAAGCCTTACGCATCACATGGTGTCATCAAGTGGAAGTCGTAGGATTCTTTTTGGGCACCACTGTCAGTCATTGTAGCCACGGGATGAAGGGAGGAGGTCCCCGAACAAATCAATAGTATGGGCAAAATGGTCCCAATAGTGTATTGGGAAAGGTATACTGGGGAAGAATACTCATGTAAAAAGATCCTCTCTGTAGAATCTGTAATTACGATGGAGAGTCCCACAGATAGTTACTCTGACCTTGCTGCCAAACCCGTGGTTATTACAAAGATGGCATCGTGGCCCATATGAATGTTTGTATATGTATGTGTGTGTTTGTGCGCGTGTTTTTTGCGCATGCTCGTCATGTGACGGCGCGGTCGCTTTTGAAATTCAAGGTAGGCAGTACTTCGACCTCCACGCACGCTGAAACCCAAATCGTTCGGGGAGGATTTAGATGAATTGACGTGATTAGCATGTCTAGTTGTGTCTCTTACAGTTTGGTAATTGTTTCATCTTAGCACAAGCTCATTATAACCATTATTTAAGCTTAATTATTTGAACATTTTATCTTCATCTTCACGCCGCCACATCTTAAGATGGAATTGTGGTTATGACAGGTACATACGTATTATCATTATTAAAGGCTTTGACTGTCGCGACTTTTTCTTGATACCGAAAATTAAATAATAATAGTTTTGAAATAATATTGGTATTGTGATGATGAAAGTCTGTAAGGTCTTTCGAAACTTGCAATAATAGTCGCGCAGTTTTTTTTTTGTATTCATATATGAAACAAAGTGTGGTTTTATTTGCATATAAATGTTTGCAGCTATATATTTTACTCAGGTATCCTCATTTATTCTTAAAGCCATAATTCTTTTCCTTTTGAAATTACGCAGTTGTATATCCTTATATATATATATATATATATATATATATATATATATATATATATATATATATATATATATATATATATATATATATATATATATATATGTATGTATGTATGTATGTATAGTCTTACTTAGGTATCCTCATTTATTCTTAACAGCCGTAATTTTTTTCCTTTTGAAAATGCGCAGTTGTGTATCATTTCAAAATTAACTTTACTCATTGATAAAAGGTACGGCTAGCTGCTTAAACATTTCAATCTATCAATCATCATGGTTTCTTTAGCAGTCTGATAAGGACTTACTGAATATTATCAGCTTATGATTCCTAATAATATAACGTACAAGTACCTCCTTTTATACGATGTTTTATATGAATTGTTGAGTTTTGTATTTAAATCAAAACTCTGAAATTGGCTTATGTCCTGTTACTTGTGTTGGTTTGCAAGAAAGGTTATTATTAACAATTTAATTACAGGTATTGTTATTATTATGGTAATTACTATAACATCGTTATTACTTGTATAACGTTATTCTTAGTCATTTATTGGATATTGTCATTAATCACGTAAATTTGCTTCCAGCAGAATTCTGACCTGGGCGGAGGATGCTGTCGATCACCCGTCGACCGCAGGTCGAGCCCCACCGGCTCCATAGCGTCGACTCAGAGCCAGTCCCAGCTCACTCCATCCCGTCAGCTCAGCGATGGGGAGCGACTCAAAAAAGTCATCCTGGAGCTCGTCGATACGGAAAGGAGCTACGTCAAGGTAGAGTGAATTTCGAGCGACTTTTTTTCTCGAAGTTTTTTCTTCTTCTTCTTTATTTAGTAAGGGGGGGGGTGCCTGGATCCCTTCCCTGGCTGTCTTTGCTTAGAGGATGTCACCCGTGATGGAGAAGTTACGGTTACGATTAATTATTCGTCCCTGCTGGCGTTTCTCTCTCTCTCTCTCTCTCTCTCTCTCTCTCTCTCTCTCTCTCATACACAGAACGAGAGTTAACAAACAACGGCAGAACGTATCTGAAGAAAAAAAAAAGACATGTTCAGAGATATGCCGATTTAATTGAGTTCATTTTCTTGGCAACTTTATTGCATTGGGTTATTTTAGCATAAAGGTCAACGCTGAGTTTATCACGTTGTATGGTACTTCATGAATATCAAAAGAATTTGTTTTAAGACTTTTTTCTCTAATACCGATTCTTATCTTGTCAGTAGCCAGAGGTGTTTTGGCATGTGATCTCATTGATGAATGATCTAAGTTTATATATATATATTTTTTAATTAAAACTTTTTTCAATTCAAGTTTTTGCCCTTTGGCTTATCGTTAGTTTGGAGTAACTCCTTATATATTACTATATTGGCCTTTTATCTTATCTTCCGTATAAAAAATTGGCAAGCTAGAAATGTATTATTGATGCTCTTGGCCGTAGTTTAATATTTTCTGTAGGCATGTTGATTATCTAGGAATGTATTATAGATGCTCTTGATTTTGATTTAATATTTTAATGGCTATGACAAGTGGGTTGTCGGGAACCGCTTGGCTTTGAGGTCTCACTACTCCATGTTCAGTCAAGAGGTCATGCAGTCTTTTAATTTGACTCAAGAGAGCATAGGTCAGACACTGGCGGCGTAGCAACTCATTCCTCTCTCTCTCTCTCTCTCTCTCTCTCTCTCTCTCTCTCTCTCTCTCTCTCTCTCTCTCTCTCTCTCTCTCTCTCTACGAAAGGGAGATGAGTGAGACTGGGATGAAATTGCTCTCTCTCTCTCTCTCTCTCTCTCTCTCTCTCTCTCTCTCTCTCTCTCTCTCTCTCTCTCTCTCTCTCTTTTGAAGAAAAGAAGATGAATGACATTGGAATGAAATCCTCTCTCGAAGAAGAAGAAGAAGAAGGAAGATAAGGGACTTTGGAATGGACTCTTCTTTCTCTCTCTCTTGAGGAAATGTAGATAACATTGGAATGACTTCCTCTCTTTCTCTCTCTCTCTCTCTCTCTCTCTCTCTCTCTCTCTCTCTCTCTCTCTCTCTCTCTCTCTCTCTCTCTCTCTCCCTCTTGCGGTCTCGGTCCGTGACTAATGTGTAAAAATGGTTCCTTGTTTCACCTCTCGATGCGTCTCGTGTCCTGCGGTGTTGTGTTTAGATGCAGGTCCTATTCTGCTTGTTTTGAGTTCTACCCAAAAGAATCTTTTCCAATGGGGTTTTTGCCGTATCAGGTCCGTGTTTAGATTGAGCACTGGCGTGTCATTTAATCAGAGTGGTTTTAAGTTCTACGTTCGTGTTCATTTGGTATTTTTTTTTAATGCGATGAAGCTTATTAAGGACAAGCAGCGTTCAAGGTTTGGGACACGAGATCGTTTTTTTCCGGGTTATTTGCTTCGTGATTTATTTTCATCTCCATCTGCGACACTTTCTATATATGCATAAGCATCTGTTATATTTATGTGATTAGTTTTATTATTTATATTACTTGGTTTTCACTGCGCTTGTATGTGTGACACCTCATATGTAATGTTTTTCATGTGGTTTTAAGTCTGTTTTCGTGTGCATGATATATGTGTTTACGTGTATGTGTATGAGTCCATGTATGCAAGATATTTTATATTGGGAAGGGTTTATCATTGATTTTATTCACTACATTTTTAGGCTTTCAAATATTGTATTAAGTAGCAACTAACCTATTGATATCGAATCCTCTGTACGATACTTTGGAAATAAACTGATCCAAAAAGAAGTATACAAGATAAGAGTGCCACCTATCCTGACAAGGCTTCGAACTGTAATAGGCCTTGCTTATCAAGATAAGATTTGATTTAGGCCTCTGGCTTGTTGCTTTGGTTTGTGTTTCTTAGTTTTACGTTGCTTGGGAAATATCTCTGTATCTTTTGTGTGTAAGTGTAATGTTTTTAGTAGGGGTTGTACAGTTCATTATCATCAATGCCTATTTCTGATTTGGTTTTCGATCTTGTCATTGATAATGGATATATTATGGATCATTGATAACGGATATATTATGGAGAGAGAGAGAGAGAGAGAGAGAGCATGATGCTGATTTTTAGCGGAAATAATTGAACAAAAAATGGGTTAGATTGTCACTTCTTGACTCCTCCTCCTCCTCCTCCTCCTCCTCCTCCTCCTCCTCCTCCTCCTCCTCCTCCTCCTCCTCCTCCTCCTCCTCCTCCTCCTCCTCCTCCTCCCGCGTCTGTTTTCTTTCAAGTTCAGTGTCAGTGGAAGACCATAGCTGTGTAAATAACAGAGATAACGTACTCAGACGTATTCTGACAGAAAGATGAGCATGCGATTCAGCGGCCTAGTCTTCACCCTATTGTCCATCTGGTTCTGGAAAATCATGACATTTCACCGAGAGGTTTTCAAGAGATCTCTCAGTCACGGCCCAAACCACTTGATAATGCACTCGGACTGACATCCAGACATCACAGAGCAATAAAATCTTTATTGGTCATTATATACACATCAAGCTTGACTAACCACATGTATCCTTTTTGTCCCTTCTAGTCCTGCACTGGCGTCGCCTTTGGCTCATTGTTTTATCTTTTTTATTTTCTTTTTTGTTTTGTTCACGTGACGAACCGGTAATGACCAGGTCTTCGGTCCACACAAAAAGATGGGGCTGATGATGATGATGATGGTGATGTTCTGTGTGGCTACGTTTCTTGTACCCCGAAGGTGGATCTCAGCGTCTCCTGGGGCCACGGTTTGTGGCCGGTGTGACTGTGAGGTTTTGCCCCTTGGGGAGTTCCAGTGGACTTGAGAAATATTTTTTTTTATTTAAATGTCTGTCGAGAGGAGTCGTTGGCTTATCACAGGGCTCTTTGTTTGTTTGTTTGCTTCTGCTCTTTGGCTTCAGGTTGTTTCATAAGGTACTGTTTGTTGTTGGCAGTGGGCTAGGTTCGAACATTACCATCTGCTTATAATATACTGTGTGAATGAAATCTGATTTCCTTAGCTATTTTAGTTTTGATGATGGTATTATAGCGAAATAAATAACTCCTTTTCCATTGTCTCACGACCTCAAGTCTATGGAACCGAGAATATTTATCTCAATTATTAAATCAAGATCAAGAAGTTTATCAAACACGCAAGTGTTTTTTTTTTCGCAGACTAATACTTGGTAAGCCAGGCGGTGCTTGAGGCAAGAACACGTTAATACCGATCCGTTTTACAACGCCAATTAAAAGCAAATGCGTTTCTGACACACCTAATACAGTTCTGTTTGATAAAATGCAATCGTGACGTCATATTTCTTTTCGGTGCAAAATTATATAAATATGCTAAAGTATAATTCAAGCACGGTTTTGATTTCCTGTTATTATTATTATTATTATTATTATTATTATTATTATTATTATTATTTCTCAGAAAATAAACGCCTATTTTTAGAGAACAGGTTGATGCTTGGGTTAATTGTAAATTTATGACATTGTAAGGACCCGGTGATTTGTACCCTATGACTAAAGTCAAGGCCTGTTTCCTGAGGTAACAGCTGCCGGCCAGTCCCTCTCAAACCTCAGATAGTCAACCCCTTTCAAACTCAATTTTTCCGTGATTTCTTCATTTTCTCAGAAATTTAGGCGATGAATAAATCGATTGTTGACAGTTGATTCTGCCATGAAGAAATCGAGTGGTGTCAAATCTGGGTCTCTTGAGTCGTTTCTTGTTTGTTGTTAGCTCGTGAGAAGTAGGTCTTTATAAGACGCCTGACTGATTTCACTTTTCATTTGTCATCTTTTTCAGGGTTTGTTCGTTTTAATAAAGAGGGGTTTTTGGGCACGCTAAGTTTAGGCTTGGTTTTATTTTCTCTTGATGAATATTTGCTTGGGATTATTGGTCCGTGAATTGGGAATGTAAGGACTTTCTAGCGTCGCGTTCATATAGATATTGAAATTTATTAACGTATATGCCAACTGTAAAGTCGTAAGGTAATATCCTCTCTCTCTCTCTCTCTCTCTCTCTCTCTCTCTCTCTCTCTCTCTCTCTCTCTCTCTCTCTCTCTCTCATATATATATATATATATATATATATATATATATATATATATATATATATATATATATATATATATATATATATATCACCGGTTGTTCATAGTACTTATACTATTATCCTAAATGAAGAGAAGAAGTAGCGGAAAACACATGTTCCCGAGTCACACACACACACGCACACACAGAGAGAGAGAGAGAGAGAGACCGAACGGCATTCTGACCTCGGCGGCATCCTTACTTCCTGTCTTAAGACGGAGAGGGCAGCCGAGAAGATTCCCTTGTTCAGAAAGGGCACGGAAAGGCCACCAGTTGACTAAGTTGCTGTTTTCATTTGTCGGATGAATTTGCAGAATGGTGGTTTGGATTCGTTGTTGTTTGTTTATTTGTGTATCAGTTTGGGGTTAGGCAGGTGTGTATTGATGGAATAAATGAGTCATTTAGTTTGTTTTTTAAGAGGAGGTTTGTGTAAGGTTAAATTAGCTTTGTTTTTACCTAGCCTTTTTATTCACAACTAAGTTTCTTGTAATCGTCAGTAACAACGAAATGGATCTGGCGTTTAATAGGTTCTGTGAATTGAAATGAAAACGTAAATGATTTTAACAATTGACTATATATTATTTCACCTTTCTTTGTCCGGTTGTAATATAGGCAACTAATCTGTATATCCTTATAACTCACCCTTTCGCTTTCTCTGCAGTCACTGAATGTGTAACTGCAGTAATGCTGAGTGTTTTGTAGCGTCAGGAATGTGGTTTTGCTAAGTAAATTTAATGGAGTTACGTTTTATCATATGAAGTTTTTGGTGAATCTTTTATTAACACTTTTGAGCTGCTCCTGGAATATTTCATATTACTTTTATTATATGATACTGTAATTATAGTGTAGTTTGGAAGGTTTGTTACAGATAAAGTATTTATCTCTGCATTTTTCACCTGATATTTATTTGATTTTTTAGTTATTACTATGACAGCTTATTAGCATTGTTATGAAACCATGAACAGAGATGAATTTGATAAATAGTACAGTCTGCCTGTAGAAATATCGTAGTTAAGGTTACATATAAATTTTTGCTGCGTGTGAAGCTCCTATATACGAGTTGAAGTGTATAGAAGCCATGCGGTTTACTTCGATGGGGAACCCCCTTTGTTGTAAATCGTCTGCCCTGAGGAAGGAAGCTGTAGTGGGGGTATAATCTTTGAAGGTCTTCCGGGCAGAGAGTGCTCGAAGCTGGCATCAACATCGTGTGACCGAGGAGCCGTTTCAAAGGCAAATCTTACCACCACTATTACTACTTGTAGGGTCTTGGAGCCGTTCCAAAGACAGATCTTTATTTCCACTACTACTACTATGGTCTTGGCGCTGTTTCAAAAGCAGATCATTACTACTACCACTACTACTCTTGTGACCTGATTATAGGTCAGGTCAGTTTCACGCGTATCGGTTGTAACTCATCCTTTGTATATAGTGAATGATTTATATATATATATATATATATATATATATATATATATATATATATATATATATATATATATATATATATATATAAATGTATGCTAAGATTTGATTGTTTCTTTGGATAAACAATGTAGGGCACACGAAGGCGACACGAAAGTATTGTGTTATTGTTTATAAGTAACTTCGTTAATGGGAAAAGACTTGACAATCTAGAACTGGAAGTAAGTCTGAAAGAGAGAGAGAGAGAGAGACTGTTTTTGTCAGGTACATCGTGTTTTGCTTGGTCAGAGCTTGTGACTATAAAATAACACTACTTATGCATTCTAGTGCAGCTTGTATTCTGTGTGATTTTATCCTCTTGTCATCTTGAGACGTGTGTCTGAATTACGAAAATTGTCGAACTTGGGCACAAGAACATTAGTAAGGTTGTAAACGGGGAGGCTGGCAGCTGTTAATTGATGGACACTTAAAATAAATTGCCCTTCGTTTTATTACTTTCCATCTGGTATTGTAAAGTAGAATAGTGTCGGATTCTCTCTCTCTCTCTCTCTCTCTCTCTCTCTCTCTCTCTCTCTCTCTCTCTCTCTCTAATATATATATATATATATATATATATATATATATATATATAGATAGATAGATAGATAGATAGATAAATAGATAGATACAGACAGGCTAAAAGCGAGCATCAAAGCATATAAAAATTCTGCGCGCGTATGTGTCCATAGAAAAATGGTTTGAATATCCTGTTATCTGCTAAATTTCAGCACAACACAACAATTAATTCACCAAATTACTTCAAACATTTTTCCCAGAGCGTGTATACCAATTCACAGCAGTGACATTTCATAAGCAATACATATACGTATGTATCCTACTGTGGCTCGCTCCTCCTTGGCTAGAAACGGCAAGCGGGAGAAAGATAATTCCGAGAGCGCAGAGTTGATATTAAGAGTGATATTTACACTGCGTAGTGGTATGAGCTTACGCCGGAAGTAAGTCGCGATTTAGCCGCGGGCTTTGACGCATCCGGTGGAAGTATCTGTCGCTGGCGCTTAGTAAACAAACAAATAGATTTGACTCCAGAACTTCCCCCCTCTCTCTCTCTCTCTCTCTCTCTCTCTCTCTCTCTCTCTCATCTCTCTCTTCTCTCTCTCTCTCTCTCTCTCTCTCTATTTTCACTTGCATTGGTGATTTTCAAAGTTCTTGTCAACTTTTTATTACTAATTTATTTTTATCACTGAAAAAATGAGGCCTATATTATGCAGTTGTGGTTGCTCTCTCTCTCTCTCTCTCTCTCTCTCTCTCATCTCTCTCTCTCTCTTCTCTCTCTCTCTCTCTCTCTCTCTCAGGTTTGCAGTTGGTTTTGCATCTGTGAATTAAGAAATTCCTAATTCAGTGAAATCTTTAGGTATCGATTTCAAAGTACCTTTAAAATACAATTATGGATCGACTCGATGCAAAATAATATTAATTTCATTATTTTTATTTATTTATTTTTTACTTTA
>JANJGK010000039.1:25049280-25051780 GCA_039081455.1 Macrobrachium rosenbergii | reverse complement strand
TTCCAAAACCTTTTATTTATTATTTTTTGGCCGTATTGCAGAAGAGGAAAATAGCAAAGAGATATTGATTGTTTTTGCCGTGAAAAGCCTTTTATTTATAATTTTTTGGCCGTACTGCAGTAAAGGAAAATAGAAAATAAATATTTATCGTCTGTGCTGTGAAAAGCAGACCATGAAAGGATTTTTCTGTGTACGTACTCGTAATCGGATCGAGCATGGGTGACAGTGAACTTATCCACCAAGCCATCGAGAATGACTAAGATTCCAACCTTTGTCTTTTTCGGATAGTACAAGGACGACAATAGTCTTGTCCACCCAACCATCTTGAATGGGCAATAGATCTGCTGTCAATCGTGGACCATTCCAAAACGCACGGGTTCTTATCACTTGTCTTTTTCGTCCTCATCATTTTATCTTATTTGCATCGCCGGTTTATATCACTGTCAGTATCTTCACCTTCGCCTTCACCTTCAGCTATCACTTTCGTCATCTCCCGCGTCCTTAATGCAGTTAATTATCAGCCGAAGGCCGTCCGCATCCTTTTGCACACGGGTCCTCGTCGCGTGTTTTGATGACGTCATCAAAAGAAAGGTTTGTGGGGGGGAGGGGAAGAGATTAAGGGGGGGGGAGGGGAAGGAGCTATCCAGAGTGAACCTACGTGCACATCCTGTAAGGGATCCTCATGACTGGTGCCTGATCAGTGCCAGAGTAGTTAATGAGAGGGTTATGTGTGTGTGTGTGGTGCCAGTGCCATTTGAACTGACGCCCCTGGGCCCCCTCACCGTGTCTCTCTCTCTCTCTCTCTCTCTCTCTCTCTCTCTCTCTCTCTTCCCGTGTGTTTGGCAGTTTGCTTGTATGTTTGTCAATGGTTTAGGCTGATAGATAGAGGAGAGAAACTATATACTGAGGTTTAGTGAATGTGGTTGAGAATGTTTACGTAAGGAGAATTCGAGAGTAAATTTGGTCGTGAGTGATGTTATGAAGGTGAATGTGTATTTAGGATTTACATATATATATATATATATATATATATATATATATATATATATATATATATATATATATATATATATATATATATATATATATATACACACACACACACACACACACAGTATATATGCATTAAGCTACAAACGTCCTTTAATATCCAATTCGCTCTACCTCGGAAATAATATATTTTCATATATGTTACCCGAAGGGGAATTTTTTAGTTGATAATAAGTTCGTCGTCTCGTGGGCTACGAACTTATTATCAACTAAAAAATTCCCCTTCGGGTAACATATATGGAAACATATTATTTCCGAGGTAGAGCGAATTGGATATTAAAGGACGTTTGTAGCTTAATGCTTGTATATGCATCACGGTGATGTGATAAAAATTCATTCATGTATATATATATATACAGTATATATATATATATATATATATATATATATATATATATATATATATATATAAATATATATATATATATATATATATATATATATATATATATATATACGTGTGTGTGTGTGTGTGTGTGTGTAAAGAGCCATTTCAGGTGTTTGCAAAAAGAGAGCACTGAGAGTAAATGTGAAGAAGAAGAAGATTTTGACGGTAAGATAGAAACCAGGCAGGTGGAACACTAGATTTTAGTATGGGGATGTTGGACGCAAGGAAGCAGTGTAACGGTTGATGGTAGAACGAGATAGGAGATGATGAGTCACTTCGTACGTGAAGCAATTATCCAACAGAAGAGTGGGAAGGATCTTGAATTGTAATTGGAAGCCAAGGTTGGAATATTGAACTGATTGTTGAACCAACTCTCCTTCATGGAAGTGATGGTGGGTGTCAGATGCGAATGAAGTGAAAATAAAGAAATCTGTTGGTGCACCATTTATTAAATAGATTCTCTCTCTCTCTCTCTCTCTCTCTCTCTCTCTCTCTCTCTCTCTCTCTCTCTCTCTCTCTCTCTCTCAAATCCTTGATACAGGAAGCAGTTAACCATAAAAAAATGCGAAGTTATTGAGGTACCATATATCATGTACCTCTCTCTCTCTCTCTCTCTCTCTCTCTCTCTCTCTCTCTCTCTCTCTCTCTCTCTCAAAGAAGCAGCTATCTCTCTTTCCGTCTTTTGTAAGCGTTTGAAGTCTCTCTCTCTCTCTCTCTCTCTCTCTCTCTCTCTCTCTCTCTCTCTCTCTCTCTCTCTCTCTCTCAAAGAAGCAGCTATCTCTCTTTCCGTCTTTTGTAAGCGTTTGAACTCTCTCTCTCTCTCTCTCTCTCTCTCTCTCTCTCTCTCTCTCTCTCTCTCTCTCTCTTGCGTCTTGAAGGTGTTTGGTATTTCGAACTAATTAAAGATAAAGCCGACTTTGCAACTTGACATAGCAAAGTCCGCCGCCAGGATAAACGGAGTTCTGATTGGTATATTGACTCTCGTAATTGAGTTCTCTCGAACTTTCGCCTCCTAGTATTTGGAGATGTGTTTTGAAGCAGTTTCAGGCCCGGATTAAATGG
>JANJGK010000039.1:25014280-25044280 GCA_039081455.1 Macrobrachium rosenbergii | reverse complement strand
ACAGATAACCTGCAGAATATATATTACCAAGAATTTCTGTGAATCTTTTTTTGTCAAACGTTGTTTGACAGAGGGAGTGATTGGTTTAGACAGGTAAAATTTGAATTTTGTAGACAAGCGATGGTTTTGCTGACGAAAACTGCATTCTTTTTTTCTGTTTCGTAGATTAAATATAAGTAAGTGTAAATATTTATCATCGTGGATTTCTCATCTGAAAGTTATTAATCCTAATATTTTAATGAAGCATTTATGAGTAATTATGCTAGCTTAAATTATTTATTCGATTGCCTTTTCTTTTATTTTATTTTCTTATTTAACTGAAACTTCTCTGTCAATTATGGTGTCGGCATTCCTTGAAATCCTTATCTGTACTGTACTTTGTAGCGGGTCTTGCATTTTTACTTACAATCTTAAATTCTCATCTAGTATAAAAATAATGCTAATTTTACTGCCATTTTATGAGAATACCAGTGCGGTCATTTTCTTTTATTTTATTTTATTTATTTATTTATTTATTTATTTATTTGTTTTTTGTTTGTCATTCTGCGGGAAAATGGCTATTAAATATGGGATGTCAGTCCAGTGACAAAAATGTGGCCATGAAAGCGATATAATTTAAAAAAAAAAAAAAAAGTACAATTGAAAACACACACACACACACACAAAATTATTTTTATCCTTTGAGAGGAATGTGATCACGGTAGCAATATACTTTTACCAAACTAACAACTTCCTTTCGAAAATGAAGTCTCTCATATTCAGGAACCTTTGGTGTCTTGCAATCGCCACATTGATTAGTCAGAAGGAAAACATCGGCGGTAGGTCCCACCGAGACTCGAACTCGGATTGTTGGATTCAGAGTCCAAAGTGCTAACCATTACACCATGGGACCCTGGTGTGAGCGAATACCCATGCGTTTTAATTTTAAATAATTTTATTGCAATGTTGCTTTTTCGAAAATTAAGTGCATCTGAGATATAAGACAGAATAATTGAGGTGAGTATGCGTAGGATGTAGGGACATACAAATATGCAAGTTAGGGAATTGTAAGGACTAAGTGTTATACCAAGCATAACTGTCGACAACAGATGAATGCAAAATGAATAAGTAGGATATGGGGAAATATATAAGCGTGGAATTAAAACGTTAATGTTAGCAAATGGATAAAAAATGGTTTAATGGTAAAAGTTATGTTGTATTACAAAACTGTTTGGCTGGATCATTCGCAGACATATAATTTCAGTAATTTTTTCTGTAACTGGTTCCATGGTGTAATGGCCAGTAATTAGGTATTTTAGGTATTTGATTTTGTGAAGGTGTTATTTCATATGGTATGCCATATTACAAAAGTCTTCAGGTCCTCATGTAACAGTGAAGTTAAAGTCCTCCTGGGCCTCTGTAGGGTCATAAGGCAGGCGCTAATCTCCTATTTCTTAGGCCGACAGCCAGTGGGGGACAGGTCCCAGTGCCTATGACACGTGGCCAGTGTGTCGCTAGGCCCACTGTTTAACTCCTCAGCCAGGTCCAAGGTATAATGGTTAGCACATTAGACTGTATCTTACAATTCAAGTTCCAGTGTAGGTAGGACCTAGATGAATAAGTTATTCATTCGACATAATGAAAATGAGTTTTTAAAATAGGAAAATTAAGTACAATCAGCTTTACATATCGGTTCCATGGTGTAATGGTTAGCACTTTGGACTCTGAATCCAACAATCCGAGTTCGAGTCTCGGTGGGACCTTAGCGAGTGAATTATTTATTTGACATTTTGAAAATGAGTTTTCAAAGTAGGAAAATTAAGTAGAATCAGCTTTATGTATCGGTTCTATGGTGTAATGGATAGGACTTTGGACTCTGAATCCAACAATCCGAGTTCGAGTCTCAATGGAACCTTGGTGAATTATTTATTTGACCTTTTGAAAATGAGTTTTCGAAATAGGAAAATAAAGTAGAATCAGTTTTACATATCGGTTCCATGGTGTAATGGTTAGCACTTTGGACTCTGAATCCAACAATCCGAGTTCGAGTCTCGGTGGGACCTTAGTAATGAAGTATTTATTTAACACTATGAAAATGAGTTTTCAAAATAGAAAAATTAAGTAGAATCAGCAATATATATTGGTTCCATGGTGTAATGGTTAGCACTTTGGACTTTGAATCCAACAATCCGAGTTCGAGTCTCGGTGGGACCTTAGAAAGTGAATTATTAATTTGACCTTTTGAAAATGAGACTTTAAAATAGGAAAATTAAGTAGAATCAGCTTTACATGTCGGTTCCATGATGTAATGGTTAGCACTTTGGACTCTGAATCCAACAATCTGAGTTCAAGTCTCGGTGGGACCTTATTAAATGAATTATTTATTTGACATTTCGAAAATGAGGTTTCAAAGTAGGAAAATTAAGTAGAATCATCTTTACATATCGGTTCCATGGTGTAATGGTTAGCACTTTGGACTCTGAATCCAACAACCAGAGTTCCAGTCTCAATGGGACCTTAGTAAATTGATTATTTATTTGACATTTTGAAAATAAATTTTCAAAGTAGGAAATTTAAGTAGAATCAGCTTTACATATCGGTTCCATGGTGTAATGGTTAGCACATTGAACTCTGAATCCAACAATCCGAGTTCGAGCCTCGGTGGAACCTTAGTAAGTGAATTATTTATTTGATATTTCGAAAATGAGTTTTCAAAGTAGGGAAATTGAGTAGAAAAAGCATTACACATCGGTTCCATGGTGTAATGATTAGCACTTTGGACTCTGAATCCAACAACCCGAGTTTGAGTCTTGGTTGGACCTTAGAAAGTGAATTATTTATTTGACATTTTGAAAATCACTTTCAAAATAGAAAATTAAGTAGAATCAGTTTTACATACTGGGTCCATGGTGTATTGGTTAGCACTTTGGACTCTGAATCCAACAATGCGAGCTCAAGTCTCGGTGGGACCTTAGCAAGTGAATTATTTATTTAACATTTTGAAACTGAGTTTTCAAACTAGGAAAATTAAGTAGAGTCAGCAATACATATTGGTTCCATGGTGTAATGGTTAGCACTTTGGACTCTGAATCCAACAATCCGAGTTCGTGTCTCGGTGGGACCTTAAAAAGTTAATTGTTTATTTGACATTTTGAAAAAGAGTTTTCAAAATAGGAAAATTAAGTAGAATCATCTTTACATGTCGGTTCCATGGTGTAATGGTTAGCACTCTGGACTCTGAATCCAACAATCCGAGTTCGAAAGTGAATTATTTATGACATATTGAAAATGAGGTCTCAAAGTAGTAAAATTAAGTAAAGTCAGCTTGACATATCAGTTCCATGGTGTAATGGTTAGCACTTTGGACTTTGAATCCAACAATCCGAGTTTGAGTCTCGGTGGGACCCTAGCAAGTGAATTATTTATTTGACATTTTGGAAATGAGTTTTAAAAATAAGAAAATTAAGTACAATCCCCTTTACATATCGGTTCCATGGTGTAATGGTTAGCACTTTGGACTCTGAATCCAACAATCCGAGTTCGAGTCTCGGTGGGACCTTAGAAAGTGAATTATTTATTGGACATTTTAAAAATGAGTTTTAAAAATAAGAAAATTAAGTAGAATCCTCTTTACATATCGGTTCCATGGTGTAATGGTTAGCACTTTGGACTCTGAATCCAACAATCCGAGTTCGAGTCTCGGTGGGACCTTAGAAAGCGAGTTATTTATGACATTTTCGAAATGCGTTTTCATAGTAAAATTAAGTAGAGTCAGCTTTATATATCGGTTCCATGGTGTAATGGTTAGCACTTTGGACTCTGAATCCGAGTTCGAGTCTCGGTGGGACCTTAGTAAGTGAATTATTTATTTGACATTTTGAAAACGAGTTTTCAAAATGGGAAAATTAGGTAGAATCAGCTTTACATATCGGTTCCATGGTGTAATGGTTAGAACTTTGGACTCTGAATCTAACAATCCGAGTTCGAGTCTCAGTGGAACCTTAGAAAGTGAATTATTTATTTAACATTTTGAAATTGAGTTTTCAAAGTAGGAAAATTAAGTAGAGTTAGCTTTACATATCGGTTCCATGGTGTAATGGTTAGCACTTTGGACTCTGAATCCAACAATCCGAGTTCGAGTCTCGGTGGGACCTTAGAAAGTGAATTATTTATTTGACCTTTTGAAAATGAGACTTTAAAATAGGAATATTAAGTAGAATTAGCTTTACATGTCGGTTCCATGGTGTAATGGTTAGCACTTTGGACTCTGAATCCAACAATCCGAGTTTGAGTCTCGGTGGGACCTTACAAAGTGAATTATTTATTTGACATTTTGAAACTGAGTTTTCAAAGTAGGAAAATAAAGTAGAATCAGCTTTACATATCAGTTCCATGGTGTAATGGTTACCACTTTGGACTCTGAATCCAACAATCCGAGTTCGAGTCTTGGTGAGACCTAAGAAAGTGAATTATTTATTTGACCTTTTGAAAATGAGACTTTAAAATAAGAAAATTAAGTAGAATCAGCTTTACATATCGGTTCCATGGTGTAATGGTTAGCACTTTGGACTCTGAATCCAACAATCCGAGTTCGAGTCTCGGTGGGAACTTAGTTAGTGAATTATTTATTTGACCTTTTGAAAATGAGTTTTCAAAGTAGGAAAATTAAGTAGAGTCAGCTTTACATATTGGTTCCATGGTGTAATGGTTAGCACTTTGGACTCTGAATCCAATAATCCGAGTTTGAGTCTCGGTGGGACCTTAGTAAGTGAATTATTTATTTGACATTGCAAAAATGAGTTTTCAAAGTTGGAAAATTTAGTAGAATCAGCTTTATACATCGGTTGCATAATTTAATGGTTAGCACTTTGGACTCTGAATCCAACAATCCGAGTTCGAGTCTCGGTGGGACCTTAATAGGTGAATTATTTATTTAACATTTGAAACTGAGTTTCAAAGTAGGAAAATAAAGTAGAATCAGTTTTACATATCGGTTCCATGGTGTAATTGTTAGCACTTTGGACTCTGAATCCAAGAATCCGAGTTCGAGTCTCGGTGTGACCTTAGAAAGTAAATTATTTATTTGACATTTTAAAACGAGTTTTCAAAGTAGGAAAATTATTTAGAATCAGCTTTATATATCGGTTCCATGGTGTAATGGTTAGCACTTTGGACTCTGAATCCAACAATCCGAGTTCGAGTCTCGGTGGGACCTTAGTAGGTGAATTATTTATTTAACATTTGAAAATGAGTTTCAAAGTAGGAAAATAAAGTAGAATCAGCTTTACATATCGGTTCCATGGTGTAATGGTTAGCACTTTGGACTCTGAATCCAACAATCCGAGTTCGAGTCTCGGTGGGACCTTAGAAAGTGAATTATTTATTTGACCTTTTGAAAATGAATTTTCAAAGTAGGGAAATTAATTAGAGTCATCTTTACATATCGGTTCCATGGTGTAATGGTTAGCAATTTGAACTCCGAATCCAACAATACGAGTTCGAGTCTTGGTGGGACCTTAGTAAGTGAATTACTTATTTGACCTTTTGAAAATCAGTTTTCAAAGTAGGAAAATTATTTAGAATCAGCTTTATATGTCGGTTCCATGGTGTAATGGTTAGCACTTTGGACTCTGAATCCAACAATCCGAGTTCGAGTCTCGGTGGGACCTTAGAAAGTGAATTTTTTATTTGACATGAAAATGAATTTTCAAAACGGGAAAATTAAGTAGACTTAAATTTACATATTGGTTCCATGGTGTAATGATTAGCACTTTGGACTCTGAATCCAACAATCCGAGTTCGAGTCTCGGTGTGACTTTACTGAGTGAATTGTTTATTTGACATTTCGAAAATGATTTTTCAAAATAGGAAAATTAAGTAGAATCAGCTTTATATATTAGTTCCATGGTGTAATGGTTAGCACTTTGGACTCTGAATCCAAGAATCCGAGATCGAGTCTCGTTGGGACCTTAGAAAGTGAATTATTTATTTGACCTTTTGAAAATGAGACTTTAAAATAGGAAAATTAAGTAGAATTAGCTTTACATGTCGGTTCCATGGTGTATTGGTTAGCACTTTGGACTCTGAATCCAACAATCCGAGTTCGAGTCTCGGTGGGACCTTAGTGAATTATTTATTTGACCTTTTGAAAATGAGTTTTCAAACTAGGAAAATTAAGTAGAGTCAGCTTTACATATCGGTTCCATGGTGTAATGGTTAGCACTTTGGACTCTGAATCCAACAATCCGTGTTCGAGTCTGGGTGGGACCTTAGTAGGTGAATTATTTATTTGACATTTTGAAACTGAGTTTCCAAAGTAGGAAAATAAAGTAGAATCAGCTTTATATATCGGTTCCATGGTGTAATGGTTAGCACTTTGGACTCTGAATCCAACAATCCAAGTTCGAGTCTCGGTGGGACCTTAGTGAATTATTTATTTGACCTTTTGAAAATGAGTTTTCAAAGTAGGAAAATTAAGTAGAGTCAGTTTTACATATCGGTTCCATGGTGTAATGGTTAGCACTTTGGACTCTGAATCCAACAATTCGAGTTCGAGTCTCGGTGGGACCTTAGTAGATGAATTATTTATTTGACATTTTGAAAATGAGTTTTCAAAGTAGGAAAATTAAGTAGAATTAGTCTTTACATATCGGTTCCATGGTGTAATGGTTAGCACTTTGGACTCTGAATCCAACAATCCGAGTTCGAGTCTCGGTGGGACCTTAGAAAGTGAACTATTTATTTGTCGTTATGAAAATGAAATTTCAAAATAGGAAAATTAAGTAGAATCAGCTTTATACATCGGTTCCATAGTTTAATGGTTAGCACTTTGGACTCTGAATCCAACAATCCGAGTTCGTCTCGGTGGGAACTTAGAAAGTGAATTATTTATTTGACATTATGAAAATAAGTTTTCATAGTAGGAAATTTAAGTTGAATCATATTAACATATCGGTTCCATGGTGTAATGGTTAGCACTTTGGACTCTGAATCCAACAATCCGAGTTCGAGTCTCGGTGGGACCTTAGAAAGTGAATTATTTATTTGACATTTTGAAACTGAGTTTTCAAAGTAGGAAAATAAATTAGAATCAGCTTTATATATCGGTTCCATGGTGTAATGGTTAGCACTTTGGACTCTGAATCCAACAATCCAAGTTCGTGTCTCGGTGGGACCTTAGTGAATTATTTATTTGACATTTTGAAACTGAGTTTTCAAAGTAGTAGAATAAAGTAGAATCAGCTTTATATATCGGTTCCATGGTGTAATGGTTAGCACTTTGGACTCTGAATCCAACAATCCGAGTTCGAGTCTCGGTGGGACCTTAGTGAATTATTTATTTGACCTTTTGAAAATGAGTTTTCAAAGTAGGAAAATTAAGTAGAGCCAGCTTTACATATCGGTTCCATGGTGTAATAGTTAGCACTTTGGACTCTGAATCCAACAATCCGAGTTCAAAGTTAAGTATACCTTAGTTTTACCAGACCACTGAGCTGATTAACAGCTCTCCTAGGGCTGGGCCGAAGGATTAGACTTATTTTACGTGGCTAAGAACCAATTGGTTACTTAGCACCCTGAGTCTCGGTGGGACCTTAGTAAGTGAATTATTTATTTGACATTTCGAAAAAGAGTTTTCAAAGTAGGGAAATTAAGTAGAATCAGCTTTACATATTGGTTCCATGGTGTAATGGTTAGTACTTTGGACTCTGAATCCAACAATCCGAGTTCAAGTCTCGGTGGGACCTTAGTAAGTGAATTGTTTATTTGACATTTCGAAAATGAGTTTTCAAAGTAGGAAAATTAAGTAGAATCAGCTTTACATATCGGTTCCATGGTGTAATGGTTAGCACTTTGGACTCTGAATCCAACAATCCGAGTTCGAGTTTTGGTGGGACCTTAGAAAGTGAATTATTTAATTGTCGTTATGAAAATGAATTTTCAAAGTAGGAAAATAAAGTAGAATCAGCTTTACGTATTGGTTCCATGGTTTAATGGTTAGCACTTTGGACTCTGAATCCAACAATCCGAGTTCGAGTCTCGGTGGGACCTTTGAAAGTGAATTATTTATTTGACCTTTTGAAAATGAGTTTTCAAAGTAGGAAAATTAAGTAGAGTCATCTTTACATATCGGTTCCATGGTGTAATGGTTAGCACTTTGGACTCTGAATCCAACAATCCGAGTTCGAGTCTCGGTGGGACCTTAGTAAGTGAAATATTAATTTGACATTTTGAAAATAAGTTTTCAAAGTAGGAAAATTAAGTAGAATTAGCTTTACATATCGGTTCCATGGTGTAATGGTTAGCACTTTGGACTCTGAATCCAACAATCCGAGTTCGAGTCTCGGTGGGACCTTAGTAAGTGAATTATTTATTTGACATTTTGAAAATGAGTTTTCAAAGTAGGAAAATTTTTTAGAATCAGCTTTATACATCGGTTCCATGGTGTAATGGTTAGAACTTTGGACTCTAAATCCAACAATCCGAGTTCGAGTCTCGGTGGAGACCTTAGTAGGTGAATTATTTATTTGATATTTTGAAAATGAATTTTCAGAGTAGGAAAATTAAGTAGAATCAGCTTTACATATTGGTTCCATGGTGTAATGGTTAGCACTTTGGACTCTGAATCCAACAATCCGAGTTCGAGTCTCGGTGGGACCTTAGTAGGTGAATTATTTATTTGACATTTTGAAAATGAATTTTCAGAGTAAGTAGACTTAATTTTACATATAAGTTCCGTGGTGTAATGGTTAGCACTTTGGACTCTGAATCCAACAATCCGAGTTCGAGTTTCGGTGGGACCTTAGAAAGTGAATTATTTAATTGTCGTTATGAAAATGAATTTTCAAAGTAGGAAAATAAAGTAGAATCAGCTTTACGTATTGGTTCCATGGTTTAATGGTTAGCACTTTGGACTCTGAATCCAACAATCCGAGTTCGAGTCTCGGTGGGACCTTTGAAAGTGAATTATTTATTTGACCTTTTGAAAATGAGTTTTCAAAGTAGGAAAATTAAGTAGAGTCATCTTTACATATCGGTTCCATGGTGTAATGGTTAGCACTTTGGACTCTGAATCCAACAATCCGAGTTCGAGTCTCGGTGGGACCTTAGTAAGTGAAATATTAATTTGACATTTTGAAAATAAGTTTTCAAAGTAGGAAAATTAAGTAGAATTAGCTTTACATATCGGTTCCATGGTGTAATGGTTAGCACTTTGGACTCTGAATCCAACAATCCGAGTTCGAGTCTCGGTGGGACCTTAGAAAGTGAATTATTTATTTGACATTTTGAAAATGAGTTTTCAAAGTAGGAAAATTTTTTAGAATCAGCTTTATACATCGGTTCCATGGTGTAATGGTTAGAACTTTGGACTCTAAATCCAACAATCCGAGTTCGAGTCTCGGTGGAGACCTTAGTAGGTGAATTATTTATTTGATATTTTGAAAATGAATTTTCAGAGTAGGAAAATTAAGTAGAATCAGCTTTACATATTGGTTCCATGGTGTAATGGTTAGCACTTTGGACTCTGAATCCAACAATCCGAGTTCGAGTCTCGGTGGGACCTTAGTAGGTGAATTATTTATTTGACATTTTGAAAATGAATTTTCAGAGTAAGTAGACTTAATTTTACATATAAGTTCCGTGGTGTAATGGTTAGCACTTTGGACTCTGAATCCAACAATCTGAGTTCGAGTCTTGGTGTGACTTTAGTGAGTGAATTGTTTATTTGACATTTCGAAAATTAGTTTTCAGAATAGGAAAATTAAGTAGAATCAGCTTTATATGTCGGTTCCATGGTGTAATGGTTAGCACTTTGGACTCTGAATCCAACAATCTGAGTTCGTGTCTCGGTGGGACCTTAGAAAGTAAATTATTTATTTGTCGTTATAAAAATGAATTTTCAAAATAGGAAAATTAAGTAGAATCATCTTTATATATCGGTTCCATTTTGTAATGGTTATCACTTTGGGCTCTGAATCCAACAATCCGAGTTCATCTCGGTGGGACCTTAGAAAGTGAATTATTTATTTGACATTATAAAAATAAGTTTTCAAAGTAGGAAAATTAAGTTGAATCATCTTTACATATCGGTTCCATGGTGTAATGGTTAGCACTTTGGACTCTGAATCCAACAATCCGAGTTCGAGTCTCGGTGGGACCTTAGAAAGTGAATTATTTATTTGACATTTTGAAACTGAGTTTTCAAAGTAGGAAAATAAAGTAGAATCAGCTTTATATATCGGTTCCATGGTGTAATGGTTAGCACTTTGGACTCTGAATCCAACAATCCGAGTTCGAGTCTCGGTGGGACCTTAGTGAATTATTTATTTGACCTTTTGAAAATGAGTTTTCAAAGTAGGAAAATTAAGCAGAGTCAGCTTTACATATCGGTTCCATGGTGTAATGGTTAGCACCTTGGACTCTGAATCCAACAATCCGAGTTCGAAGTTAAGTTAAGTATACCTTAGTTTTACCAGACCACTGAGCTGATTAACAGCTATCCTAGGGCTGGCCCGAAGGATTAGACTTATTTTACGTAGCTAAGAACCAATTGGTTACTTATCACCGGGAGTGTCGGTGAGACCTTAGTAAGTGAATTATTTATTTGGCATTTCGAAAATGAGTTTTCAAAGTAGGGAAATTAAGTAGAATCAGCGTTACATATCGGTTCCATGGTGTAATGGTTAGTACTTTGGACTCTGAATCCAACAATCCGAGTTCGAGTCTCGGTGGGACCTTAGTAAGTGAATTGTTTATTTGACATTTTGAAAATGAGTTTTCAAAGTAGGAAAATTAAGTAGAATCAGCTTTATACATCGGTTCCATGGTGTAATGGTTAGCACTTTGGACTCTGAATCCAACAATCCGAGTTCGAGTCTCGGTGGGACCTTAGTGGTGAATTATTTATATGACATTTCGAAACTGAATTTTCAGAGTAGGAAAATTTAGAATCAGCTTTACATATCAGTTCCATGGTGTAATGGTTAGTACTTTGGACTCTGAATCTAACAATCCGAGTTCGAGTCTCGGCGGGACATAAGAAAGTGAATCTTTTTTTTTTTGACATTATGAAAATGAATTTTCAAAAGAGGAAAATTAAGGAGACTTAATTTTACATATCGGTTCTATGGTGTAATGGTTAGCACTTTGGACTCTGAATCCAACAATCTGAGTTCAAGTCTCGCTGGGACTTTAGTGAGTGAATTATTTATTTGACATTTTGAAAATCAGTTTTCAAAGTAGGAAAATTAAGTAGAATCAGCATTATACATCAGTTCCATGGTGTAATGGTTAGCACTTTGGACTCTGAATCCAACAATCCGAGTTCGAGTCTCGGTGGGACCTTAGTAAGTGAATTATTTATTTGACATCTTGAAAATGAGTTTCTAAAGTAGGAAAATTAAATAGAATCAGCTTTATACATCGGTTCCATGGTGTAAAGGTTAGCACTTTGGACTCTGAATCCAACAATCTTAGTTCGAGCATACCTTAGTTTAACTAGACCACTGAGCTGATAACAGCTCTCCTAGGGCTGGCCCGAAGGATTAGACTTATTTTACGTGGCTAAGAACCAATTGGTTACCTAGCAACAGGACCTACAGCTTATTGTGGAATCCGAACCACAGAATACCGAGAAATGAATTTCTTTCACCAGGAATAAATTCCTCTAATTCTTCATTGGCCGGCCGGAGAATCGAACGCAGGCCCAGCACAGTGCTAGTCGAGGACGATATCGACCCGCCCAATGAGGAACTAATCTGAGTTCGAGTCTCGGTGGGACCTTAGTAGGTGAATTATTTATTTGACATTTGGAAAATGAATTTTCTTACCCGTCCAATGAGGAACTAATCCAAGTTCAAGTCTCGGTGGGACCTTAGTAGGTGAATTATTTATTTGACATTTTGAAAATGAAGTTTCAGAGTAGGAAAGTTAAGTAGAATCAGCTTTACATATCGGTTCCATGGTGTAATGGTTGGCACTTTGGACTCTGAATCCAACAATCCGAGTTCGAGTCTCGGTGGGACCTTAGAAAGTGAAATATTCATTTGTCGTTATGAAAATGAATGTTTAAAATAGGAAAATTTTTTAGAATCAGCTTTATATATCGGTTCCATGGTGTAATGGTTAGCACTTTGGACTCTGAATCCAACAATCCGAGTTCGAGTCTCGGTGGGACCTTAGAAAGTGAAATATTTATTTGTCGTTATGAAAATGAATGTTCCAAATAGGAAAATTAAGTAGAATCAGCTTTATATATCGGTTCCATGGTGTAATGGTTAGCACTTTGGACTCTGAATCCAACAATCCGAGTTCGAGTCTCGGTGGGACCTTAGAAAGTGAAACATTTATTTTTTGTTATGAAAATGAATGTTCAAAATAGGAAAATTAAGTAGAATCAGCTTTATATATCGGTTCCATGGTGTAATGGTTAGCACTTTGGACTCTGAATCCAACAATCCGAGTTCGAGTCTCGGTGGGACCTTAGAAAGTGAAATATTTATTTTTCGTTATGAAAATGAATGTTCAAAATAGGAAAATTAAGTAGAATCAGCTTTATATATCGGTTCCATGGTGTAATGGTTAGCACTTTGGACTCTGAATCCAACAATCCGAGTTCGAGTCTCGGTGGGACCTTAGAAGGTGAAATATTTATTTGTCGATATGAAAATGAATGTTGAAAATAGGAAAATTAAGTAGAATCAGTTTTATGTGTCGGTCCCATGGTGTAATGGTTAGCACTTTGGACTCTGAATCCAACAATCCGAGTTCGAGTCTCGGTGGGACCTTAGAAGGTGAAATATTTATTTGTCGTTATGAAAATGAATGTTCAAAATAAGAAAATTAAGTAGAATCAGTTTTATATATCGGTTCCATGGTGTAATGGTTAGCACTTTGGACTCTGAATCCAACAATCCGAGTTCGAGTCTCGGTGGGACCTTAGAAAGTGAAATATTTATTTTTCGTTATGAAAATGAATGTTCAAAATAGGAAAATTAAGTAGAATCAGCTTTATATATCGGTTCCATGGTGTAATGGTTAGCACTTTGGACTCTGAATCCAACAATCCGAGTTCGAGTCTCGGTGGGACCTTAGAAAGTGAATTATTTATTTGACATTTTGAAACTGAGTTTTCAAAGTAGGAAAATAAAGTAGAATCAGCTTTATATATCGGTTCCATGGTGTAATGGTTAGCACTTTGGACTCTGAATCCAACAATCCGAGTTCGAGTCTCGGTGGGACCTTAGTGAATTATTTATTTGACCTTTTGAAAATGAGTTTTCAAAGTAGGAAAATTAAGTAGAGTCAGCTTTACATATCGGTTCCATGGTGTAATGGTTAGCACTTTGGACTCTGAATCCAACAATCCGAGTTCGAATCTCGGTGGGACCTTAGAAAGTGAATTATTTATTTGACATTTCGAAATTGAGTTTTCAAAGTAGGAAAATAAAGTAGAATCAGCTTTATATATTGGTTCCATGGTGGAATGGTTAGCACTTTGGACTCTGAATCCAACAATCCGAGTTCGAGTCTCGGTGGGACCTTAGTGAATTATTTATTTGACCTTTTGAAAATGAGTTTTCAAAGTAGGAAAATTAAGTAGGGTCAGCTTTACATATTGGTTCCATGGTGTAATGGTTAGCACCTTGGACTCTGAATCCAACAATCCGAGTTCGAAGTTAAGTATACCTTAGTTTTACCAGACCACTGAGCTGATTAACAGCTCTCCTAGGGCTGGCCCGAAGGATTAGACTTATTTTACGTAGCTAAGAACCAATTGGTTACTTATCACCGGGAGTGTCGGTGAGACCTTAGTAAGTGAATTATTTATTTGGCATTTCGAAAATGAGTTTTCAAAGTAGGGAAATTAAGTAGAATCAGCGTTACATATCGGTTCCATGGTGTAATGGTTAGCACTTTGGACTCTGAATCCAACAATCTGAGTTCGAGTCTCTGTGGGGCCTTAGAAAGTGAATTGTTTATTTGACATTTTGAAAATGAGTTTTCAAAGTAGGAAAATTAAGTAGAATCAGCTTTATTCATCGGTTCCATGGTGTAATGGTTAGCACTTTGGACTCTGAATCCAACAATCCGAGTTCGAGTCTCTGTGGGACCTTAGTGGTGAATTATTTATATGACATTTTGAAACTGAATTTTCAGAGTAGGAAAATTTAGAATCAGCTTTACATATCAGTTCCATGGTGTAATGGTTAGCACTTTGGACTCTGAATCTAACAATCCGAGTTCGAGTCTCGGCGGGACATAAGAAAGTGAATTTTTTATTTGACATTATGAAAATGAATTTTCAAAAGAGGAAAATTAAGTAGACTTAATTTTACATATCGGTTCTATGGTGTAATGGTTAGCACTTTGGACTCTGAATCCAACAATCTGAGTTCAAGTCTCGGTGGGACTTTAGTGAGTGAATTATTTATTTGACATTTTGAAAATGAGTTTTCAAAGTAGGAAAATTAAGTAGAATCAGCATTATACATCGGTTCCATGGTGTAATGGTTAGCACTTTGGACTCTGAATCCAACAATCTGAGTTCGAGTCTCGGTGGGACCTTAGTAAGTGAATTATTTATTTGACATCTTGAAAATGAGTTTTCAAAGTAGGAAAATTAAGTAGAATCAGCTTTATACATCGGTTCCATGGTGTAATGGTTAGCACTTTGGACTCTGAATCCAACAATCTTAGTTCGAGCATACCTTAGTTTAACTAGACCACTGAGCTGATTACAGCTCTCCTAGGGCTGGCCCGAAGGATTAGCCTTATTTTACGTGGCTAAGAACCAATTGGTTATCTAGCAACAGGACCTACAGCTTATTGTGGAATCCGAACCACATAATACCGAGAAATGAATTTCTATCACCAGAAATAAATTCCTCTAATTCTTCATTGGCCGGCCGGAGAATCGAACGCGGGCCCAGCACAGTGCTAGTCGAGGACGATATCGACCCGTCCAATGAGGAACTAATCTGAGTTCGAGTCTCGGTGGGACCTTAGTAGGTGAATTATTTATTTGACATTTGGAAAATGAATTTTCTTACCTGTCCAATGAGGAACTAATCCGAGTTCAAGTCTCGGTGGGACCTTAGTAGGTGAATTATTTATTTGACATTTTGAAAATGAAGTTTCAGAGTAGGAAAGTTAAGTAGAATCAGCTTTACATATCGGTTCCATGGTGTAATGGTTAGCACTTTGGACTCTGAATCCAACAATCCGAGTTCGAGTCTCGGTGGGACCTTAGAAAGTGAAATATTCATTTGTCGTTATGAAAATGAATGTTTAAAATAGGAAAATTAAGTAGAATCAGCTTTATATATCGGTTCCATGGTGTAATGGTTAGCACTTTGGACTCTGAATCCAACAATCCGAGTTCGAGTCTCGGTGGGACCTTAGAAAGTGAAATATTTATTTGTCGTTATGAAAATGAATGTTCCAAATAGGAAAATAAAGTAGAATCAGCTTTATATATTGGTTCCATGGTGTAATGGTTAGCACTTTGGACTCTGAATCCAACAATCCGAGTTCGAGTCTCGGTGGGACCTTAGAAAGTGAAATATTTATTTGTCGTTATGAAAATGAATGTTCCAAATACGAAAATTAAGTAGAATCAGCTTTATATATCGGTTCCATGGTGTAATGGTTAGCACTTTGGACTCTGAATCCAACAATCCGAGTTCGAGTCTCGGTGGGACCTTAGAAAGTGAGTTATTTATTTGACATTTTGAAACTGAGTTTTCAAAGTAGGAAAATAAAGTAGAATCAGCTTTATATAACGGTTCCATGGTGTAATGGTTAGCACTTTGGACTCTGAATCCAACAATCCGAGTTCGAGTCTCGGTGGGACCTTAGTGAATTATTTATTTGACCTTTTGAAAATGAGTTTTCAAAGTAGGAAAATTAAGTAGAGTCAGCTTTACATATCGGTTCCATGGTGTAATGGTTAGCACTTTGGACTCTGAATCCAACAATCCGAGTTCGAGTCTCGGTGGGACCTTAGAAAGTGAATTATTTATTTGTCATTTCGAAATTGAGTTTTCAAAGTAGGAAAATAAAGTAGAATCAGCTTTATATATTGGTTCCATGGTGTAATGGTTAGCACTTTGGACTCTGAATCCAACAATCCGAGTTCGAGTCTCGGTGGGACCTTAGAAAGTGAAATATTTATTTTTCGTTATGAAAATGAATGTTCAAAATAGGAAAATTAAGTAGAATCAGCTTTATATATCGGTTCCATGGTGTAATGGTTAGCACTTTGGACTCTGAATCCAACAATCCGAGTTCGAGTCTCGGTGGGACCTTAGAAAGTGAGTTATTTATTTGACATTTTGAAACTGAGTTTTCAAAGTAGGAAAATAAAGTAGAATCAGCTTTATATATCGGTTCCATGGTGTAATGGTTAGCACTTTGGACTCTGAATCCAACAATCCGAGTTCGAGTCTCGGTGGGACCTTAGTGAATTATTTATTTGACCTTTTGAAAATGAGTTTTCAAAGTAGGAAAATTAAGTAGAGTCAGCTTTACATATCGGTTCCATGGTGTAATGGTTAGCACTTTGGACTCTGAATCCAACAATCCGAGTTCGAGTCTCGGTGGGACCTTAGAAAGTGAATTTTTTATTTGTCATTTCGAAATTGAGTTTTCAAAGTAGGAAAATAAAGTAGAATCAGCTTTATATATTGGTTCCATGGTGGAATGGTTAGCACTTTGGACTCTGAATCCAACAATCCGAGTTCGAGTCTCGGTGGGACCTTAGTGAATTATTTATTTGACCTTTTGAAAATGAGTTTTCGAAGTAGGAAAATTAAGTAGAGTCAGCTTTACATATCGGTTCCATGGTGTAATGGTTAGCACCTTGGACTCTGAATCCAACAATCCGAGTTCGAAGTTAAGTTAAGTATACCTTAGTTTTACCAGACCACTGAGCTGATTAACAGCTCTCCTAGGGCTGGCTCGAAGGATTAGACTTATTTTACGTAGTTAAGAACCAATTGGTTACTTATCACTGGGAGTGTCGGTGAGACTTTAGTAAGTGAATTATTTATTTGGCATTTCGAAAATGAGTTTTCAAAGTAGGGAAATTAAGTAGAATCAGCGTTACATATCGGTTCCATGGTGTAATGGTTAGCACTTTGGACTCTGAATCCAACAATCTGAGTTCGAGTCTCCGTGGGGCCTTAGAAAGTGAATTGTTTATTTGACATTTTGAAAATGAGTTTTCAAAGTAGGAAAATTAAGTAGAATCAGCTTTATTCATCGGTTCCATGGTGTAATGGTTAGCACTTTGGACTCTGAATCCAACAATCCGAGTTCGAGTCTCTGTGGGACCTTAGTGGTGAATTATTTATATGACATTTTGAAACTGAATTTTCAGAGTAGGAAAATTTAGAATCAGCTTTACATATCAGTTCCATGGTGTAATGGTTAGCACTTTGGACTCTGAATCTAACAATCCGAGTTCGAGTCTCGGCGGGACATAAGAAAGTGAATTTTTTATTTGACATTATGAAAATGAATTTTCAAAAGAGGAAAATTAAGTAGACCTAATTTTACATATCGGTTCTATGGTGTAATAGTTAGCACTTTGGACTCTGATTCCAACAATCTGAGTTCAAGTCTCGGTGGGACTTTAGTGAGTGAATTATTTATTTGACATTTTGAAAATGAGTTTTCAAAGTAGGAAAATTAAGTAGAATCAGCATTATACATCGGTTCCATGGTGTAATGGTTAGCACTTTGGACTCTGAATCCAACAATCCGAGTTCGAGTCTCGGTGGGACCTTAGTAAGTGAATTATTTATTTGACATCTTGAAAATGAGTTTTCAAAGTAGGAAAATTAAGTAGAATCAGCTTTATACATCGGTTCCATGGTGTAATGGTTAGCACTTTGGACTCTGAATCCAACAATCTTAGTTCGAGCATACCTTAGTTTAACTAGACCACTGAGCTGATTACAGCTCTCCTAGGGCTGGCCCGAAGGATTAGCCTTATTTTACGTGGCTAAGAACCAATTGGTTATCTAGCAACAGGACCTACAGCTTATTGTGGAATCCGAACCACATAATACCGAGAAATGAATATCTATCACCAGAAATAAATTCCTCTAATTCTTCATTGGCCGGCCGGAGAATCGAACGCGGGCCCAGCACAGTGCTAGTCGAGGACGATATCGACCCGTCCAATGAGGAACTAATCTGAGTTCGAGTCTCGGTGGGACCTTAGTAGGTGAATTATTTATTTGACATTTGGAAAATGAATTTTCTTACCTGTCCAATGAGGAACTAATCCGAGTTCAAGTCTCGGTGGGACCTTAGTAGGTGAATTATTTATTTGACATTTTGAAAATGAAGTTTCAGAGTAGGAAAGTTAAGTAGAATCAGCTTTACATATCGGTTCCATGGTGTAATGGTTAGCACTTTGGACTCTGAATCCAACAATCCGAGTTCGAGTCTCGGTGGGACCTTAGAAAGTGAAATATTCATTTGTCGTTATGAAAATGAATGTTTAAAATAGGAAAATTAAGTAGAATCAGCTTTATATATCGGTTCCATGGTGTAATGGTTAGCACTTTGGACTCTGAATCCAACAATCCGAGTTCGAGTCTCGGTGGGACCTTAGAAAGTGAAATATTTATTTGTCGTTATGAAAATGAATGTTCCAAATAGGAAAATTAAGTAGAATCAGCTTTATATATCGGTTCCATGGTGTAATGGTTAGCACTTTGGACTCTGAATCCAACAATCCGAGTTCGAGTCTCGGTGGGACCTTAGAAAGTGAAATATTTATTTTTCGTTATGAAAATGAATGTTCAAAATAGGAAAATTAAGTAGAATCAGCTTTATATATCGGTTCCATGGTGTAATGGTTAGCACTTTGGACTCTGAATCCAACAATCCGAGTTCGAGTCTCGGTGGGACCTTAGAAAGTGAAATATTTATTTGTTGTTATGAAAATGAATGTTCAAAATAGGAAAATTAAGTAGAATCAGCTTTATATATCGGTTCCATGGTGTAAAGGTTAGCACTTTGGACTCTGAATCCAACAATCCGTGTTCGAGTCTCGGTGGGACCTTAGAAAGTGAAATATTTATTTGTCGATATGAAAATGAGTGTTGAAAATAGGAAAATTAAGTAGAATCAGGTTTATGTATCGGTTCCATGGTGTAATGGTTAGCACTTTGGACTCTGAATCCAACAATCCGAGTTCGAGTCTCGGTGGGACCTTAGAAGGTGAAATATTTATTTGTCGTTATGAAAATGAATGTTCTAAATAGGAAAATTAAGTAGAATCAGTTTTATATATCGGTTCCATGGTGTAATGGTTAGCACTTTGGACTCTGAATCCAACAATCCGAGTTCGAGTCTCGGTGGGACCTTAGTGATTGATATCATTACTTCTTGGACTTCTAATTTCAAATACTGATTTTATATATTCTGCTGCATTTATTGTTTTGATTTATTGAAAAAAAGTTTGAGTAAAGAACTCTGTAAAATTAACTTCAGGGACTTTATATGACTGGTTCCTTGGCTTAATGTTTTTCAACTTTAATTTCAATCATAATGTATGTGAAATTAAAAAGCTGAAATTTGGCATATATTTCAATTTTTCCGCACATTTTATAACACCTTGAACTCAGGCCCATGCATTCATGCAACTGGGAATAGTATTGTGCTGAATTGCCTTCTTGGCCCCAGCCCTAGGCCATATGACCGAAATTTCATACTTGAATAAAATCAAACCTTGTAATTTGTCTGGTACTTGTGAATAACTACAGGTTGCTTTCTAACGTGTTACTCAGAAGGCAAAGCCATTTCCTGAAAGAATTTTCATCTACCACAGACAGTTCTCATTAATTACACTTTACAAACTCATATTTGTTAATTAAGGCAGTTCACTATTTGGTTTGTTATCAGACGTTCCTTTTCATTTCCCTGGGATGTTGAGAAACTCCCGCTGAGGAGCTCGGTTTAATTTCCCATGTCTGGCCGTAAACTCATGTTGTTGACGAACGAATCCCAGTGTTTACATACGATAAATCTTGTTGAGTTTTCCATAACTTCGAACTTCCCGTCTGGATATTTTAAAGCACCCCCTACGAATGTCACAGTTATGCTCTCACAACTGGCACCGCTTTGCAGCAGTGGCCATGAGGTTTTGTCAATATTTGCCCGTTATTTACACGGCCTGCTGTTGCCAAGAAATTCCCGCTTCCTCTCTCTCTCTCTCTCTCTCTCTCTCTCTCTCGTCACTTCCGGCTTTTTGAATATTTTCAGTGGTATATGAGTGGCGCCACCTCCTGTTCCCAAATTCGCTGTTTACCCCAAACGTCAAAGAGAGAGAGAGAGAGAGAGAGAGAGAGGGAGAGAGAGAGAGAGAGAGAGAGAGAATGAAACTTTCGCTTTGAATCATATTCAAAACAAACAAAATGTATTACTTCAGTATAGAAGATAAATTGTCCCGTGTGATTTTCTGTAGGATCTCTCTCTCTCTCTCTCTCTCTCTCTCTCTCTCACACACACACACACACACACATTTCTTATCATTGATTTTAAATCTGATATCGTCTTGCGCTCTCAGCCACTTCTTTTGTCTTATCTACCTCATGGTTCTCTTCATGTGATTATATTGTTTTTCCCTTCATTTTCCTTTTATTCTCCTCTTTCTCCTCTTCCTTCTATTCATCCACTTCACTACTAAGTAATCTAAAGCCATTCAGACTTGGTCAGTTACTGAGTTGCAAAAACAAACGCTTGTGTTTGTGTCATCGGCATTCAGGTCAATTTAATTCAAGAATTAAAACTGCCCACCCACTAAAAATAAATAAATAAATAAATAAATAAATTAATAAAAAAATAAATACATAATAATAAATTTATTTTTATTTATTTATTTATTTCCGTGCATTTTAACCCTTATTTACTTCTTGGAGAACCGTGCTACCTCCGGGTTCAGAAGGGACGAATCTTAAACTATAATATTTCATGTGATTTAGACTGTAGTCTAACTTTGTTTTGAGGTTATCATAGCCTCAAGGAATAGGAATTGGTTCAGTTATTTAGTGAAGTGCTTGGTCAGTGTTTTCATTAATGAGCATTACCGTTGATTTCTTTAGGTTTATATTTCTGCTAATCTCGGAACACTGTTGTGTCCTCGGTTGCGTCAGTGATAAGCCAAAAAAAAAAAAAAAAAAAAGGTCGATCGTAGCAGCTACAAAGGTTATGTTAAATAAAAAATTAGTAAGAAAAAATCGATATACCGTACCTAATATTTTGTTGTGATTCACCGTGCAGTCAGGTTAAAGTGCAGAGTCTGTTATCAGTTAAAAAAAATCATTTTACTTTCACTGAACCTCATAAAATTGTCCAAGTGATTAGTGCGTATCTGAAGGTCAAATTTTTTTGCTTTCAAAATTGTTATAAGAATCGCGATACCATTTTTAGGGAGAAGTTATTATGTACTTCTGCTGCTGAATTTTGGAAGATATTATTGTTATGAGTTCTGGTTTTAATAGATACGTTAATATTGTAATTTTTTTGCCGTAGTGTAATGCTTTTTATCCATTGTTCCAATAAAGTGACTTCATTCGCCTAATTTGAATATGTAACAATAGTAACCCAATATTCATCCTCCTGTTCACATTATGAACTGTTAATTATATTGATTATGTTAATTATACCCTTGCTTTTTCTTTCCTTTCCCTCCAGTGCCTTACCCCCCCCCCCCACTCTCTCTCTCTCTCTCTCTCTCTCTCAAAGATCCATGATACAGAAATAGTTAACTATAAAAAAAAGCAAAGCTGTTGTTACATCATATATCATGTACACCTCTCTCTCTCTCTCTCTCTCTCTCAAAAATTCATGATACAGAAATAGTTAACTATAAAAAAAAGCAAAGCTGTTGTTACATCATATATCATGTACACCTCTCTCTCTCTCTCTCTCTCTCTCTCTCTCAAAAATTCATGATACAGAAGTAGTTAACCATCAAAAAAAAATAAAGCGAAGCTGTTGATGCACCATGTATCATGTACCTCTCTCTCTCTCAAAAATCCACGATACAGAAATAATTAACTATAAAAAAAGCGAAGATGTTGATGCACCATATATCATGTACCCCCCCCCCCTCTCTCTCTCTCTCTCTCTCTCTCTCTCTCTCATATATGGTATTCAGCCTCCCCTCGAGGATATTGACGGGAGACGCTGGCTGGTACTTGAGGTCATTCAATACCGCCTCAAGTACCAGTTACGGATGGGCGTCAGCCTGCTATAATCCTTCTCCAGTGACGTCAGAGGACCAAGCTTCAGCGATTAGGGGGGTCTGTTTCAGTCTGCCTGTCTTTTGCCTTTTAGTTGATGGGGCTACTTTTAAGGAAAGTTCCACTAGAGAGGTTACCAGGGACGTAGTACTTGGTTTGAGAGGCTGAATCCATCTTGGGTTTGCTGTGATGAAGGCTGTTTGGTTGGAGCAGCAGGAGCTGCTGTTAGATGGTACTTCCGCATTGTTGTCCTTGACAGCAGGAAGTAATTGTGATTATATATATATATATATATATGTATATATATATATATATATATATATGTATGTATATACAGTATATATGCATATATATTATATGTATGCATATATACATAATAGCCTATATATACAGGTATATATATATGTATATAATATATATATACAGTATGTATATACACATATGAGAGAGAGAGAGAGAGAGAGAGAGAGAAACTTTGATAAACAATATCGTTGCGACATTGATTACTTGGATAATGTAAGTAACAAAATCCACTCCTTTCACTTGAATCGCGTATTGATTATCCTGACCTTCAACCCAGCCCCCCCCCCTTCTCTCTCTCTCTCTCTCTCTCTCTCTCCCTTCGTTGGCATTAGAGTTGAATGTCACCGCAAACAATCAATCAACTGCATCGCCAGCGAAATAATGAGGCTCAAAGTGAGAGATCAGTGGGTGAGGCGAAGTTTTCTCTCAGTATTTTTATAAATGACTTTTTTGTTTGCATGTTTTGTTCACAGTTGGCCACCTGCTATGTGGGAGTATTATGTTGCCGACGGGCTGAAATGTCATCGTATTCTTGCTTAAGAAATTTTGCAGGATTTTGAATTCGTCATTCAGAAATTGGTAGCTCGAGAGTAGGTTGAGTAGATTGGGGATAGGTCATACTTACTTGACCCACGAGTTCATACTGCAGGGTGATGAACTACCCAAGTGTGAGCAGCTCTGTGATACCCTCCCTATGTGGAGCATGTTGAGCACTTGGAGCTCATAATGATGCTATGTCTCAAGTATATAGGTAGAAGACAACATCATATTTCAGGTTTTATAGAAGAGGCCTTCAATAATGACGTTGATAGGATTGTGTAATGACGTAGAGATATTTAATGATTTTCAACTATTTTAATATGTTACTAGATTATTAGTAATTAATTTATTATGGTTTTGCATTTAAAATATTTTCATCTCGGCACTGAATAACATAGAGTTCAAGTATCAGGTGGATTATATATATATATATATATATATATATAATATACACACACATATACATACATATGTCTGTATATATGTAACTGTAGTATACTCAGACTAATCATCTGTAATTGAAACCAAGCTCCCGTGTTAGTCATCTTCTGATACAGGAGTACTGACGCACTTCTCTCGCCGATACGAGAAGTAGGTATCTGTCTGGCGCCGAATTACTTAGTAAAACGATACGGCTTTTGAAAAAATACTACTCACAAAAACCAGATGCGAAACATCTTTCAAGAATTTTGAATTGAAAGAAAGAAAAAAGTCTATAGAGGCTAACTTTGTGAAAAATACGAAGGTCAAGTCGTGTTTCTTGACAACAGAGAAACGACCAAACGTCAGAAGTAATCTTGGTATATTTTGTTGCTCAAGATTAGGTGGCAACTGCCGGACCTTCGCGCTACAGCTGTGTGACGTCATTGCTCATCTCGAATTCGATATGGAGGTGTTTGATGATGCTGTTCCATTTTTTTTTTTCTTTCTTTTGCATTCGTGTATAGGTGGATGTTTAATCTCTACTCTTGCTTGTCTGTGTGTATAGTGCATACACATATACATACATATATATATGTATATATACAGTATGTATATATACATACATTTATATCTGTATATATATACATATATATATATATATATATATGGGTGGATTCAAACTTACCGTTTCTTTCTTAATGGGATGTTTGTTATGTCTACAAACTGCCCAAATTAATTCACAGTTCCCTTGTTGTATTCCGTCTGATGTGATAGTCACAGTAACGTTTTACTCAGTATGATTAGTGAATGATATATTATATACTGTATACATCGACCATTGCGGATGAATGATCAGTCAATATTCTTCCTTTATAATCTTTGTACTGTCCAAAGGTCTTTTTTAATAGTTGTCACAATAATTTCCCCTTTCAATCCTGCGCATGGTTTCCATCAAGAACAATTAAATTTTGTTTTTTTATATACTTACGTAACTATAATGTTCACCAATTGTTAGTGTTCCTTCAACAATTTCCCATTGAAAACCTGGGTATGGTTTCTCTCAAGAACCATTCTGTTTATTTTGTCCATACTTTCGTATGTAAAATATTTACAGAATTATGTACAACGTTCACAGAATTGTTTGCGTCAATTGTTGGGTATGTTTCTTTTATGGGATATACTACCGTATTCATGTAAGATAAACAGGACATGAAAATAATCGCTGATTAAAGCTGTTTGTACACCTTAGTTCTGCGACTATATTCGTTCTATGATTACGTCCAATTTTTCATTCCTTTTCTTTTTTTTTCAATTGCCTTTTACATTTGAATGGATGGAGAGCTAGATACTTATTGAACAAGATTAATATATATATTTAAAAAGATTAATATTTGTGTTTAAACATAAGCGAGGTACCATAACTGGTATTGAAACGATCATTCATCTCATATAGGCGATTAGGCCCTCTGCAGGTAAAGGTATGCATTTGAAACATTGAATAGAATAGAAAGTTGTAGATGGATGAGATTTTAATTAATATTGTATGTTAGGGTAAGTCTCAACTATCTACATCTCGCAGGAAGAACAGCAATGAGATGTGGATAAGGGAAGGTACTTTGTTTTTCAAGCGAAGACCTTACGGAAATTGGACCATAATTTTATATCAGAGTCAAGGTACAGAGTGTATGGGAACTTTTCCAAGGTACTGATAGATTAGGATCTGATTCAGGGCAATTATTGATTCCCCATTGGTTTGAGTAGTCAAGTTATACGCAGAAACTTAATTATCAAGAAGGTGCAGCCCGTTTGGTATTTTTCTAAACTGTCGTCTGATTGAATTGATCACACCTTTGACAGTTTTACGTAGAACTTGCCACTCTCTAGTTAATCGTTCCTGGTGTCTTTATATTCAGAAACACTACTTCATTGCCAGGGTAAAAAAAAAAAATTGCACCGTCATCCACCTCTTAAACTTGCTCATTCTATCCAAAGTCAACCATTCCGTTTCCTTGCCCTAATTCATTTCTTTAAAAAATATGGAAGAATCGCACGATTCGAGTGCGTACATGTGATCTATTTTGTCTTTCGATGCTCAGTTGCATTCCTCGAAAGTACGTTATTATTAGTCTATGTCGTACCCATGTCACCAATCTGTATCGCTTTACTATTTGACGTGGCTGCATTTCAAGCCAATGAACTCGGTTCAGTGGTACAGTCTTTTTGATAGGTCCCTAAGTGCAGTTTTATGGTTCATTTATATCCCTCCCTTTTTTTTTTTATTGGTGATCCATTTCCCTTAAATTCCGTAGGGGCGCGTGGGTAGTGCCATCAGTCATATCGCACGGTGCACTGTAGGCATAAGTTAAGGTTCTTTGCAGCGTCCCTTCGGTCCCTAGCTGCAACCGCTTTCGTTCCTCTTACTACCTCCGTTCGTATTCTCTTTCGTCCAGCTTACTGTCCACCCTCTCCTGACTATTTTGTCAACTTCAAACCTTTTTATTCCCAATTTCCACTTCCGCGCTAAATGACCTCGTAGGTCCCAGTTCTTGCTTTTGGCCTAAATTCCATTCCGTTCCATTCCATTCGGTCCCCATAAAGGGTTCTGAAGACACAGGGCATTGATTACTGCCATATACTTTCCAAATTCTGAATACAATTTGTAGCCGGTTCAATAACTACAGAACCCACTATGGTACTATTCTCCTCGGCCCGTTTTCTTTTACATACACTGCACCATTCACTTGTCATTACGCTATTTTGTGGTTCCCGTCTCTTAGGGCAATTTTTTTTCTATGCAACACTGTCAGTGCATAAACCCAGCATAGCCTAATATTGAGCCGTTGTAAGTCTAACGATCATGTCATATCATGTACTCTCTCTCTCTCTCTCTCTCTCTCTCTCTATATATATATATATATATATAAAGGTATACATACTGTACATATACATCTTGCATTCCGGCAAGATGTCACCGGGTTCATATTGTGCGTCTAGGGATCTGGCCTGACTCCTTCCCTCTGTGTAACCTCTCTTTTGTGCCATTGATCAATCTCATTCTGTCGTTCCCTTTGTAAACCCCTCTCTCTCTCTCTCTCTCTCTCTCTCATTGTGTGTACAACTGTTCTAAAATGAGTAATACTTACAACAATGCTAACATTGTAACACAATAAGCAGAATTTAAAAGTATAATAATAGGGACACAATGCTAGCAGCGTGTCACGACGAAAGGCAGAACAATACACGGATAATGACGATAATGATAATGGTACTAATGATAATGATAATAAGGAAAAACAACGGCTTTCTTGTGATAATCGTGATAAGGGTACTAATTATAATGATAAGAAAAGAACAGCAGTTTCCTGGTTTTGCCAAATAAATATCAAAGTAAAAATACAGATTCGAGCGCTTGTTCAACTGCCATTTCGATTGGCATTGGTCTAATTTCTGCTTTTCCATGTCATATTAAGCAGTTTCTCATAAACATCTGATAAGTTCTGTTAAATCTCGTCTCTCGGGAATGCCTTGATTCCGGTTGACCGTCAGAATGATCAGAAACAGACTGTGAAAGTCTGAAGTTCAGAGGAAAGTCAGTCTGTCTCTCGACCGTAATGAAATAACTAAAAAAAAAAAAAAAAAAGTATTTAAGCAAGAACCGTATTAGTGATATCGACCTTTCAGCAAAGTAAAATAATTTTATAAGTACATAAGTCTCACTTTTGGTTCGTTTCGTCTTTAATATTTGATCTTTGTGGACTTTGAAATTTGTGATAGTCTCCTTACACAATTTTCATTCGAAGCCATTTTTTAATATAATTCATAAATATTAATATTAATATTTCTCATTAATATGCGTTAGTTGGAGCTGTCGATTTTTTTCTTATCTTCTCTTTTTATATAGCTCCTCACAATACCAAGTGGAAGACAAAGAAAGAATTTTCTAATGAGTTAGGCCTAATTTTGTGGCCTAGACTCAGACCCTTAGCACGGTCTCACTATAACTTGCCACCGACCGGGATCAATACCGTAGTTTCTCTCTCTCTCTCTCTCTCTCTCTCTCTCTCATATGTTTTTTACGTCCCCTCCCTCCGTTTAATTGTCTTTCTTTGTTTCGGAGTCCATTGTTAAGGTCACTAGAAGCGTGCGTGCATGTTTGTTAGACTGTACACAAGTTGTGTTTATATCGCGGGCTCCGGCCGTACACGGCCGTACGTGCACGTGTATCGTAGGGATGTAAGAGCCACATATTTATGTGGTGCATGCTTATGTGGTGTTCATGTGTGCTGCCGTTCCCTTATGTGAATATTGGCGCTTCGTGTATATGCCGGCTTTCGTTTTGCCCGTTAATTGGATCTGTCGTTACCACCGGCGCACACACATACACACGGGGGAGGGGGGTGTTATAAGCTCTTCCCTACCCCCTCCTTCATACCTCCCCCCCTCTCCCCCTCCCCCTAGCACTACTAGACAGCTGGATAAGCTGATTTAAGCCGGAATTTTTTGTTGGCTTCCTCTTCGTAAAAGGAATGAATGTGTCACCGTTCAATGGCGATTCCCATTGATGCATGGACATATGGACGGCATTCGCCTCTGCGGTGAAGGATTGATTGATTGATGATTATCTGACGTCAAATGTCAACTACTTTCTGATACCGTAAAAATATCTGTGGAGTCCAGTTTGATAAGGGTCGGAAGTCACGTGATCAGTCTTTTTTTTTCTGTGCTGTGCTGTTGTTCCAGGTAATGTTCTTTTAAGAATTAAGATAAATAACTAATTAATTTTTTATTTTAATTTTGGGTAATATAGAGAGAATAACTAGTGGTATAATTCTTATTCTTTCCTCGCATTATAATTATGTCGTGTTAGACTTGATCAGGATGTTGGGAAAATTATTTATGACTCGATCAGGATGTTGGGAAAATTATTATTTATAAAGTATTGCCTAGCACAGTATGAAAAAAATTACAACACTTAAAACACCTACGTAATTTTGTGTTGCGTTTGATAGAAGGGTGAGGCAAAACATTTTGAAAAACTTCCCTCTCGGGAAGTTCTTCTGACGTACACGAACTATATATATACATTTTATTTTTATTCAGTATCTTGGCAAGCTAGGCCAATTATCAAACTCTCGCTGATATTGTGAAATAGCCTGCCATAGATGAATGAATAGTTCAACATCTGGTGGAATTTGTCACGCCATTAAACAGCTGCACCAGGTCCGTGATGCATTTTGCAATATCATGGGAGAGTCGTATTTCCAGGGAAACCAGGACTTGGCATAAAAAATATGATGACGTTAGCCGGAAGTTTCCTGTTTGTAGGCATGCTTGATGAAGTCATGAAGACCCGAGTTGAATGCTTTTATTCTTTTATAGGCACTTTTTATAGATACTTTTTATAGACGCTTTTTAGTAGTGTCGAATGACTACAGAAAGTTGACTATAAGGTACTTGTTTTTGGATTTGTAAAGATTAAACATTTTTTATAGACAGTATTTATAGATACTTTTTATAGACACTTTTTAATAGTGTTGAGTGACTGCAGAAAGATGACTTTGTGGAAATTGTTTTGGATGAAAAACTTCGACAAAATAGTATATACAGATTGGATTTGTAAAGAATATTAAGCATTTTTTAGAGACACTTTTTATAGATACTTTTTATAGACACGTTTTAATAGGGTTGAAAGACTACAGAAAGTAGTTTTGAATAACTTCGACAGTAGATTATATACAGGTTGGATTTGTAAAGAACAGCATGCATCGTAAGTAGCCTTCTCCGTTGGCTGGAAACAGTCCAGTGGGCCACACCAGACATCTTACACCATTCAGCATCTTATCGCACTTGGGCAAGGCACGTACTGGCATAAGGCCTCTTTAATCTAAAGCAACCAACCAACCAGTCCTTTCCGGATAATTGATCCATTTACGAGAAAGTAAAATGGCCTTCAAAAAGTCGTTTTTCCAGAGCATTTGCATGTGGGGTAAAAATTTTTGCGGCGCTGGTAAGATTTCTTCGTAATCAGAGCGACTCGTCTTTTCAAAGCGACTTAGAAGGTCAGCGAGTGGCAGGCGAAGCGCTTAACCAGATATGGTCAGCGGATGTGACAGTAGTTGCTATTGTAAGATTTCTCGAGACACCTCACTTCTTTTCTCTCTCTCTCTCTCTCTCTCTCTCTCATACATGGCTTGAGACATTTCCTTCTCTCCCTCCATGTCTTGAGACACCACTCTCTCTCTCTCTCTCTCTCTCTCTCTCGTTAGCCTTCCGGTTAGAAACCTCACTTTCTCATCAGTCAGTGTTAGACTCAGGCTAGTTAAAGCAGTCTTATCCTCACTTCTCTTATCGTGCTGGTGGTACCATCCTTTGGAAGAATCGTATGTTCATAGATATTTCTTCTAATAAGCATGGCTTTGGCTCAGTGGAATAAAAAGGTATTTAGATGAGCCGGAATTAGGCAAGGAAAAAGAATCATTACCACAACTGAAAG
>JANJGK010000039.1:24968904-25008904 GCA_039081455.1 Macrobrachium rosenbergii | reverse complement strand
ATTATGTTTTCTTATCTATTCCCAAGGCTTCCCCCTCCCCCCTCTCTCTCTCTCTCTTTCTCTCCTTCTTCCTGATCCTCTCTCTCTCTCTCTCTCTCTCTCTCTCTCTCTCTCTCTCTCTCTCTCTCTCTCTCTCTCCTCACTCCTTCCTTATCCCTAACTGTCTTCCTGAGCAAGGACATCGCCGGACGAAAATCATCAGATAGACACAAATGGCTGGATTATGTCTCGTCGGGTGGTAAACCTGTTTTGGGGGGCCTCTCTCTCTCTCTCTCTCTCTCTCTCTCTCTCTCTCTCTCTCTCTCTCTCTCTCTCTCTCTCTCTCTCTCTCCTCAAGGGCCTTTCCTTGTCCTAGAAGTAAGGTGAGGTTGGGATCTCTGTGCTTTTATCTGTTGTTAAATATGATAAGTATTATTGTTATTTTTTTGCTTTTTATACTTTTGTTATGCTAAGTTTTTTTTTATTAAATTTTATTTGGTAAAGTATGTTGTAGTGATGTCTGTGCGTTCATTATTATTATTTTTGTAGCTTTTAGTATTTTTATTGTACTAAATTTTGCTACTGAACTTTATTTGATGAAATATTTGGTAGTGGTCGCTGTGCGTGCACTTCTTGAAAAATTTTAGTACTTATTTATTTATTTATTTATTTATTTATTTATTTATTTATTTATTTATTTATTTATTGCTTTTTCATTTTTATAATGCTAAATTCTTTTACTGAATTTTATTTGCGAGGTATTGCAGGCAGGGTACGTATGCATTGATAATGGAATGTCAGTTTCATTTCATTAGGATGAGCCGGCCAGTGAACTAATTTTCAAAATTGAAAAGTTGCAAATTTTATGCAGCCCACGCAACATTTTCTTCACAATATTTTCAGACCATGTATGTCATTCTTTGACACTTCTCTAAATATTCGGGATTACAAACTGTCCTGTTCCGCAAAAACAGAAAAATAAAAATACTAATGACAAGGAAAATAAAAAAAAAAAAAGTGTATGAGAGTCAGTGAATCAGGAAATAAATAAAGAGCCGTTATGTATCTGAGAAAGTTTTATTTTGCGGCTGTGTTGAATAATTCCTGACCTCGAAAATCGTGTCCATATACGGCAGGTATTGAGGATTTATTATTATCGAGTTCTTGTAGGTGCCCGCTTGATTTTTGTCGTTGTATAATACAATTTGCCCTAGTTATCATTGTTATCTCTTCTTTCTGTATTTCTCTTTACTTCCTCGTACTTCTTAATGAACACCATATTCTTTTGAAGCTTGAATTTCAAGTCAGTGGCCCCTTTGGTGGGCTTGTTCCATATGAATAGGTTTCATCTTCTGAATAATAATAATAATAATAATAATAATAATAATAATAATAATAATAATAATAATAATATTAAAGAGGATCGTTTTGACAAGATTTATTTTGTCATAAATGTCATATTACAGAATGATTAATAAGGTCTATACTATATAAATTTGAATATAGTTCCACGTGAAACTGTCTTCGATCGCATTGGGGATATTTTTGTTCGTTTGCAATTCCTGATTTTAAAAGCTCAGGGCTTATTTTAAGTTTTACCAAATATTCACGATTTTCTTGTTGACTAGTCCAGTTTCATGAGCGACATTTACAAATTCTTGATCATTTTAAAAGGCGGGTTCACCGTTTCCTTGTAGGTCGGTCCCCAGGTTTTTCTTAATCACTTAAGTTTTTAATTTATTCTCAGGGCTGAGGAATAAGGGTACAGCCTTGGAGAATCAAGTGTCAGACCTTTTAAAAGTGTGTGTGTGCCGTGTAAAAAAAAAAAAAAATAATGTCATCAGAGCGTAAGAAAACACAGCTCTAATGTGGAACTTTGTGTTTGTAGCTCTTTTTCGATGTGTTTTTAACCTTTTTTTTTTTTTCGAACAATTTCACCTGGCAGTTCGTAATTAAAGTCAGGGTGTAGAAAAGCAAATCCATTAACACTTTTCTGGTCCTTAACGACCTTGATTTTGGCAGCTGTATATGTCCCTGTCTCGTCTCTCCAAAAACAGATATTTCACAGAAAAAAACATCGCTTGCTGAAACACTTAAATATTTACACGATTCGTCTGGTAAACCGTCATTTACCGTGAAGGGATTTTTCTCCGGTTGTAATTTAGAGCCATCACTGGACATCAGCAGAAGACTGTCATTAGTGGAAATTTCACGGAAGAAAATCATCGTCGTGATTACACTACATCAGCTGATTTTGACGTCGCATGCTAATGGAAGGCGTCTTCGTATACTCCTT
The DNA here is from genome assembly GCA_039081455.1 of Macrobrachium rosenbergii. Classification (NCBI taxonomy): domain Eukaryota; kingdom Metazoa; phylum Arthropoda; class Malacostraca; order Decapoda; family Palaemonidae; genus Macrobrachium; species Macrobrachium rosenbergii. The sequence goes on along the minus strand of JANJGK010000039.1, from coordinate 25,006,629 downwards.
TAAGGGAGACAAACTCGCCTGGTATTTGGGTCACCGTTTGTGTTGACTCTGCAGCCTAGACGCATCAACCCCCCCCCCTCTCCCCCCCTTTCCCAACATTCCATCCCTCCTCATTTCCCCCTACCCCTCACCCCCTTTCCCCCTTCCCTCATAGTGCCATTCCTTTCCTGTATCCCTCCTTTCCTCATTCCCTGCTCTTCTTTCCAACGTGGCACAAACCCCCTTCCCCTGGTTGCTTAAACCCCCTCTCTCTCTCTCTCTCTCTCTCTCTCTCTCTCTCTCTCTCTCTCTCTCTCTCTCTCTCTCTCTCGTGTTTGCAAATTTCATTCGAGAAATTGGGAAACTTCTCTGCATGCTAAGGGGTTCTTGGAAAACTAGGTTATGTTTGCCGTATCCTCACACTTTGCTTTTAGTGTTGAAATACCAGTTATGCTTTTCATTCTCTCTCTCTCTCTCTCTCTCTCTCTCTCTCTCTCTCTCTCTCTCTCTCTCTCTCTCTCTCTCTCTCTCTCTCTCTCTCTCTCTGTACTTGCAAACTCCCGCATCTTGACTCTGGTTAACCGTATCCGGATGTACCGGCTTCCCCTTGAACATATCTACAATATTATCTAATAAATGCGCCTCAGATGTCGAGATACAACACTGACCGAAATATTCTAACGTCATTAATTCGATCTATTTATCAATGTTGTTATCAGGATTCTGTGAATCCAACCATTTTTCAGGTCATTTTTTCTTGGAGTTTTACCATCGTATTTTTTTATAGCCGGTATTTGTGCATTAACATAGCAGGAAAAAGTTTATTAAACTCTTTTTTAACAGAGGAAACTCATTATTATTACTATTATTATTATTATTATTATTATTATTATTATTATTATTATTATTATTATTATTATTATTATTGTTATTATTATTATTATTATTATTATTATTATTATTATTATTATTATTATCATCCAGAAGATGGACCTCATTCAAAGAATATGATGTTCATTACAAAAAAGTAACAGAAGGTAAAGGAAAATACAGAAAGAAGAGATCACATCTTCAAAAAAGTAAAAATAAATTGATAAATAAATAGACAAAAATGTAAACTATTAAATCAGTCACTACCCAAAGTGTTCGACCAACACAGGGCACCACATCCTCGGGGTTTCGGGTATCAAATAGCCAGTCTTCCAAAGGAAAATCAAGAAGAAAGGCTCATATGTTTGCCCATTAGGTAATTCATCAAAGTACCGTGTCAGGTGATGTGTGCTGAGAACCTATCAGGGAAGAGGTCAAGGAACAGGTGATATGCAAGAATGGTCAGGGGATCTTAAAGGTCAAGAAATTTTTGCAGCAGCAGCTCCCAGTGTTTAAAGTAAACACTGGTATATAAGATTTAGATCAAAGGCCAAACCTAGGACCTATGAGGTCATTCAGCGCTGAAAGGGAAATTTAGAGCAAAGAATGTTTGAAAGGTGTAACAGTAGGAAGACCTCGCAGTTGCACTATGAATCAGTTGTTAAGAGAGGGTGGAAAGTAAGAAGTGAGGAAGAGAATTTGAACGGAGGTACAGTAAAAGGAATAAAAGGGGTTGCAGCTAGGGGCTGAAGAGACGCTGCAAAGAACCTTAAGTAATGCCTACAGTGCTCCGCGAGAGGTGCACTGAAGGACTATCGGGGTAAAAGTAAGGAAATGGTCACAGATATTGGATGTCTAGTTATAGCAATTAATAGCTTATTTTGGAAATTAGATCATTTGGTCCATCTTGCTTGCAATAGAAAATGGTACGGGACTTCATTTCCTCCCACGGAGGTTTTACAAAGAGTTTCAGCAAGAAAGTAGTTGAATGTAGCGAAACAAGATAACAGGTAACTTTGAAAAATAAATTTTAACTTTTTTTAATTTGAAACTACTGAAAGCATTATCTTTAACTTAAAAATATTTTTAAGATTCTCCAAAAACATTAGAAAGTCGTAGTTTAGGTTCTCTTCACAAATTTTGTTAAAGAAGTGTACAATAGGAGACTCTTAATAAGAAATTTATTTATTAAATACCGATTTTATTCCCGTTGCCAGGACGCGTTTGCCAACTCCCGTATAGATCTGCTCACTGATCTTCCCCATGTCTTGCTGATCACGCCTACATTTCAAGACATTTTGCAGACCTTAGCTTAACCCTTACCATTACATGTACAACTGATCACTTCTGTAATATTGGAGGTAATGTTTTAGCCTTCACAACATGAAGAAATTATTCCCCTAGCGGGGTAGTGCCGTTAGTGCACCTCTTGCCGGCCACTGTAGGCATTGCTGAAGGTTCTTTGCAGCGTGCCTTCCTAAGGCCCCTAGCTGCAACCCCTTATGTTTCTTTTACTGTACCTCCTTTCATATTCTCTTTTTTCCATCTTACTTTCCTCAACTCTCTCCTAACAATTGATTCATAGTGCAACTGCTTTGAGGTTTTCCTCCTGTTACACCTTTCAAACCTTTTACTCTCAATTTCCGTTTCAGCGCTGAATGACCTCATTGGTCCCAGTGCTTAGCCTCTGGCTTAAATATATTGATGAAATATTTTGGAATGATTGCTACTAATTTGTGTTGCGTTTTATTTTAACTTTGATTTTCCTTTTTTTCATAAATGATGGACAAACGCACTTAGGAATTTTTACTCAACATTATCATACTTTCGTGTCGGTAGGTTTCAAATTGTGATAGAAATGTTATCTAATTTTATGCCTTGTTAGGCATCCAGTTGTATAGTTTTTCAAACAAGCCTACCTTTAGTTTGAACCGGTTATAATCATTAATCATTTTCCCTGGCACCGTTAACAAACCCTCATTCTTGTCTTTCTGAAAAAGAATACTTATCAATACATGTGCCGTGTCAACTCATACTTGCAGTATTGATTGCATGACTGAAGTGATTAAATAGTGTGCATGTGCGCGCGCGCAATCCCATGGACACACACACACACTCAGGTTATATCAAATTCCGATACATCTTTGATGCCTTAAAACTCCTGTCACGCGTAAGAATATTGAATACTTAGGAGTTCGAAAAAGGTTCTGGCCGTGGCCTAATATACTTTCACCCAAGTGAAGCGAAGTGTTTTCTTGAGAGAGAGAGAGAGAGAGAGAGAGAGAGAGTAGGTAATGTTTCTGGAAATACCCATGTTATATTGAGTGCTTGCAGACAATCAAGTCTGTTTTTATTTGATAAATATAAGTGAGAAGGAGGTATTTAGTTCATAAGATTAGTTGTGATCGATAAGCAAATTCTCTCTCTCTCTCTCTCTCTCTCTCTCTCTCTCTCTCTCTCTCTCTCTCTCTCTCTCTCTCTCTCTCTGCGCGCCAAGTGACACTGAATGAAATATCGCGAGCAAACCGTGTCAAGGATTTATGGAAGGACGCTATACAATAAAACATGTGGCAAATGTGAGAGAGATAAAACCAGCTTGACTTTGTGGTATATAATTCATTTTTCCGTCTCCGCATTTCCTTCATAATCGTAGCGAAGAAAAACCGTTTTGAATTCTTCATTGTAACCTCCGCCCCTCACGGCACCAGGGCCTGGGTGACCTCTTTCCTGCAAGGTCACCCGAGTTATTATTCATGCAGGCAAGGTCATCGGAGGTATATGGATGGTGATGAGGTATGAGGTCTTACGCGGTATGTCTGACCTTGCCTTCGTCTGTGGCTGGCGCCTTTTGAAACATTTTAATTAAATAGTTTTCCAAAGAAGGAAATCGGGCAGGCCAAGTATAGATGGGTTTTTAAGAAGACATTCACTAATAATGATTCTAGAGCGCTGTTTTATTTTCGTTGAGAGAATGCATTTTACATTTTTAATTCTTACTGTCATTGTTATTTACTTAGTTTTTCATAATGTTCGTTGACTTCTGAGGAAGAAACTAAAAATGATCATATGAGAACAATTGTCAGTGATATTTATTTTTAATAATGTGCGTTCACCTCTTTGGAACAAACCAAAATTATTACATGTGAAAACACGTAGTAGAATGAAAGGTCCAACATTATAAATAAATGATAATACACAAAGTTAATTAGAAAAGTGGAGTGTAGTTATTGATGCTTTTGAAACACTCGCTTAAAAGTTATGTTCTTCAAAGTAAGTAACAGTAGTAGCAGCATTAGTAGAGTTGATATATTAATTATTGGAAACATATGAAGCATAAGAAAATGTTTTGATAAAATATTTAGAAATTAGCCTTCAATCCCAGCCAACATGAGGTTCTGACGACTGAGGTCGTGGAGCTTCAATATTTTTTCAAGCAAGGCAGTATCAGTGACTGTCTTGTTGATTATAAAAGCCACGATGAATAAAACGGCTTAGTAATAGGATCTTCCAGTGAGTAAAACATCTAGAATGATGCATGGATAAGGGGAAATGCATGGGAAGACGTAAAATGGGTAAATCTTATTAAGATATATTAATTTTTATCCCCATCAGAATGTCAGTCAATGTAACCAAAGTAAGGACAGGAAATCTCGTGTTTTTTTCCACGCAAATTGCTCTCTGAGATGAGACAGTTTTCCGTCTGTCTGTTGGCCTATGTACTCGACAAATGGAAGTTGCATTGGTTACCCAGTAAGTTTTTCCACATTTATTCTCATTTCAAGTCCTGTACCCGAGTTCAAACTCGAAAATTTCTGTCAGGAGTGGGATTCGAACCCACGCCCGGAAGACCGGACTGCGACCTGAACGCAGCGCCTTGGACCGCTCGGCCATCCTGACTTGAGTGTATTCAGTCGCCTGTCCAACTGAACCCGACCGTCAGCTAGAAATCCGATCATTTTAGTGTTGGTTTGGGGTTCAGTGACCTAATGTCAATTAGCGGAGTGTGAGCTGTGAGTGAATGTCTTAATGCATATTTTTAACTGATATTTTGGCAAGCAGGTAATACCTTTCGTTTAATGGTACGTCAATATTCAGGGAACGAATTTTTTACGTGCTTACTAGCAAGAGACCTCTTACAAGATAATTTACTTTTTGCTTTGAGGAGTTTGCAATTGAACATCAGAATCTTAGCTGGTATTTTCCAATGACCCGGCCAGCTTAGTGCAAAGCCGTCGGACTTGTAGCGAAAGCCGGCGTATTTTTTGATCAGTCATCTGCTTCTTTAGTTTGATAATCAGATGTTCAGAAGTTCCCGATATATATATACCGCTTGTGTGACCTCATTTCGACTCCGCATTTTGCGAACCCAGTTATGAACGAGACCTAAATTAAAATTACGAGTGTTTGAAAAGGAACTCTTTCCATTATTTACGTGAAGCCAGACACAGATTTATATATGGTTAGCTTTTAAATCTTGAATTTGTGTTATAATCTGAAAGCGCTGTAGATGTAAAATATTGTTTTCTGTTTTTATGTATATTTGGTATGTTTGTAAAAAAACAAGATTATGTTTGTTTTTTTGAGTACCAGCAATGACACTCACTGCTCAGTTAATAGAAATGAGAATATTATGCCTATTGGAAACTCACTTTGTTTGACTTCATTTAACTCTGAACGAAAATACTGTCTGTTCTCGCCGTATAACGTAGGTATTGTACGAGTATAGGCAGCCACTTTTCTAAACAAGAGAGATAACTAAGAAAAATGGAAGATTTGAGGGCAGTCAGTTACACTTTTCAACAAGTAATGGGATTTGGTTGGTACTGGTTAATGTTACTCTAAAACCGAAAATTCCAGCCTCAATTATCTCTTGGGAGAACTAGTTCGGATCAGACAGAATGATTAAGTCTGGTGTAAAACATTTAGAAATCGTGGTCAGACTAAAATAGATATTTGGTCGGGCAGGAAGGCGCCTCACGCTTGTTGGTTGTTCGTTAGAAACAGACAAAATCGGCTGTTTAAGTTAGTGTTTAAAATCTTCGAACGTATTTTAGATGTGAAGGGAATTAAGGTAATTAAAGGAATACAAAGTGAGGTAAAAACGATGATCACCTTTCCTCCTGAATAAATGAAATACGTGATGTGAAAAGGATGTGAAAATTTTACTGTTTAGCTTCTTCATTGAACTATGAATGTTGTGTGTGTGTATGTATGTATATATATATATATATATATATATATATATATATATATATATTATACAGTATATATTACATATATATATGTGTATAAGTATATATATTTGTGTATGTATATATATTATGTGTGTGTGTGTAATCACAAAATAGGTTTATATATTTTATGATGTTTCTGGAGCTTTAAAGAAACAGATACATAGATAAATACCTCATTTTTAGCAGTGTGTCATTTTTTCCAGTAATATAGAGTAATTATTTTTCACTCGGCTGGAAACGGTAACTTTGATGTCCGAACTTTTCAGTTTATTATTTCAACTTAAAATTGTGTAGCTCGTCCCTATTACTTTGTAGTATTACTCTACATCGGATACCTATTACGGGGTTGATCATATCTATTATATAAATTATCATACCTATTATAAAAATGATCTCACGTTATATAAAGTATCATACGTACTATCAAGATTATCGTACCTGTTGTATAAAGTATCATACCTATTATCAAAATTATCATACCTGTTATGTAAAGTATCATACCTATTATCAAAATTATCATACCTGTTATGTAAAGTATCATACCTATTATGAAAATTATCATCCTGTTATGTAAAGTATCATACCTATTATGAAAATTATCATCCTGTTATGTAAAGTATCATACCTGTTATAAAAACTATCATACCTGTTATGTAAAGTATCATACCTATTATCAAAATTATCATACCTGTTATGTAAAGTATCATACCTATTATCAAAATTATCATACCTGTCATATAAAGTATCATGCCTATTATAAAAATTATCATACCAGTTATATGAATTGTCATATTACGTATATAAAAATAATTACATTCACACCCAGAACACCAGCCCGCAACCTGAGCTCAGAATCTTGGGCCACTTGGCATCGGTGATTCCGTATATTTAGCTCCACCGAGAAAGTTCAGTGAGGTTATATTGTCTCTTACGTTTGTCTTTCAGTTATTTCTTTTTTTATTATTTTTGAAAGATGTCTCAGAAAGCTTATAAACATATTTTAATCAAGTTTTATGAACATTTTTTTAGACTTTCCGGTAGATATCGATGACTTTGCAGTTTCTCGATTTTTCCATTGTTATTTTCTGTTTATAATGTGGTAGGCTATTACCATCCCTGTAACCTCCTTATTAAGCAAAAGAATATGGAAAGATTCGTATTTGAATTATTCTTGTAGTTTTTAATGCTCTTTGTGTTTGCGTTTAATAATTTTTATATATCAATCATTCCACATTTTCATTTAAATATTATTTATCAGTTTATTGCTACAAAATTGCACTATGTTTAACCTGTGTTACTCATTTTACTTCAGTGTCTGATTCTGATCTGTTAAACCCTTGCAAAGTCATTTCAAGATCATTGCTGGAGACTGGAAGGTATGTCCCAATATTATAGCTTTCTTTCCCTGTCCATTGAATAATTTTCACACATTCACATAAATTAATGCCCCTTATACATTGTGAAAACTTCTTGTCAGGAGTGGGATTCGAACCCACGCCCGGAAGACCGGACTGCGACCTGAACGCAGCGCCTTGGACCGCTCGGCCATCCTGACCTGATTTTGGTGGTTGCCTAACATAATCAGGTGTTTTCTTTTTATTCATAGATCTTTCTCGTAAATTTCTGTTATTTTCCATAGACAGTCATGATTTAATGAGTGCATAAATATTATATAAAAAGCTACATCTGTGACCTTATTAATTTTAATTTGTATGCATCGTTGATCTACTATTGAAAAGGTTCAAAATTATTAAAAAAAAAAAAAAAAAACAAAGGTTCACAAGTAAGATGACAATCCAGTGCTGATTCAGATCAGTATTTGAGTCTTCTGTAAATAAACTCAGGTTATTTCGTCGTCCTGCCCCAGAATTATCATGTTCAAAGATTGTATTCATTCTGATGAACCTTTTTTTTTTTTTTTTCATATTTTTATATTCGGTACGGTACTTCCAAAACCGTGGTTTCTCCACGAAATTCTGTCATGTTTTTATTCTTCCCGTTGTGTTGGTAAATCTTTATCTTTGTATGATGTATCAGCAAGAAGAGGTTTCGTTGTTGTAAATGTGAAATTAATGGTACAGAAGTTTTTGATATAATGTTAATACTTGCTAAGATTAATGGCATAAAAGTTATTGATATGATGTTTAATACTTGCTGTTCCTTATTTATATCCCTTTCTCTTTGTTTATTATGATTTTCCTTGTAAAAATTCACGACAAAAATTTGCAAAGAAAAGACAATACACTGGAGATCCTTGTGATATTTATTTCACCATCCAATCGGCATACGAAAGGCCAGGATTTCATTACTCTGTAATTGTTTAATATGTAACTTGTTTTACAGACTAAAGTAATGTACCTTATACTCATTTCATGTTTTTCTAGTTTTCAAGATTCAGATATATCCAGTGATATGTTGTCTGTTATTTTATTGTACACTCGGAAGTAATGCACCTGTCTGCAATTATTATTATATAAAGACTGATAGATTGCACCTGTATAGGGTCATCATGCCCATGAAAATCATCTGTCAGGAGTGGGATTCGAACCCACGCCCGGAAGACCGGACTGCGACCTGAACGCAGCGCCTTGGACCGCTCGGCCATCCTGACCTGATTTGCAAGGCTGCCTAACATAATCAGTTATTTTCTTTTATATAATCTGTCCCATGAACTTTGCTTCATTTTTATTCTTCTTCTTTTCAAAGACATTCATGATTTGAGGAGTACATTCTTCTGTGACATTATTGAAAGTAATTTGTCTTGCATTGTTGGTAATTGATTACAAAGGTTCAAAATGATTAATAATGTTCTCATATATGATGGCAATACAGTTCAGATTCTGACCATTAATTAAGTCCCCTGTCAATAAACTTACAGACAATTTGTAAACAAACCTGCGGTCAGTTCGTCACCGTGAGCAATATTATCATGTTCATATATTTTATATATTCTTAAGAACTATTTTTTTTTTTTTACGTATTTTCATATCTATTATTTTAAAAACGATGCCTTCACTACTATATACGCTCCTTAATTTGTTCGCACTGGTTTGTAAATCTTTATCATTGTATGATGTATTTAAAGACGAGAAATACTTCGTTGTTTTACGAATGAAATTTGTATAATGTTCATTTTGTCGACTCCTTTTTTAATAATTTTATTTTCTGTAAAAATGTGACACATATACATAGAAAATCTGTTAATTTTCTGTAAAAACTTGACATATATATATATATATATATATATATATATATATATATATATATATATATATATATATATATATATATATATATATATATATATAAACATTTTTAAATTTTCCGTAAAAACGTGACATATTTACATCGAAATATTTTTCTGGAAAAAAACATGACGTGAGTATACATAAGTTTTTTCATGAAAATACATACCTTATATATACATAGATTTAACAATATATTGTTGATTTATCGTACAGATTTAATTTTTTCATTAGCTTGTCCACCTTCCACGAATTAACTATTAAGATGTGTTAATTTATATGCATTGATATACAGTGAAGTAAGACACTAGTATTGGTAATTATTACCTTGAAAATCATCTGTCAGGAGTGGGATTCGAACCCACGCCCGGAAGACCGGACTGCGACCTGAACGCAGCGCCTTGGACCGCTCGGCCATCCTGACCTGATTAATATATTTGCCTTACATAATCAGGATTTCTTGTGTCTATTGGAGAAATTTCTGTTATTTTCAATAGACATTCATGATTTGAGGAGTAGATGATTAGTATGCAATTCTTTTCCTTTTCAAACTATTAAATGTTTTTTGTCTTGCATTGTTGATTAATGATTTAAATGTAATTTGTCTTGTATTGTCAATTAATGATTACAAAGGTTCAAAATGATTAATAGTCCATATGTATGATGGCAGTATAGTTCAGTTTCTGACCATTAATTAAGTCCCCTGTAAATAAACTTACAGTCATATTGTAAATAAACTTATTCCCAGTTTGTCTTAAGAATTATTTTTTACGTATTTTCATAATTGTTATTTTAAAAATGCCACCTGTTAAGAACTTACTGTCCTTATTTTGTTAGCACGGGGTTGGAAATCTTTATCTTTGTATGATTTGTTAAAGATGAGAAACATTTTGTTGATTTAAGAATGAATTTGTTATGATGTTCATACTGTCAACTCCTTTTATATATTCATTTTATGTTTTTTTAAGAATGAAATTGGTATGATGTTCATGCTGTCAACTCCTTTTATATATTCATTTTATGTTATTTTCTGTAAAAACGTAACATACAAACAGAAAATTTTTTATTTTCTGTGAAAAATATGACATGTATATGCATAGAAATTTTTTTTATTTTTGTATATACATAGAATTAACAATATACTGTTGATTCACAGTAATTATTTTACCAATTATCATCCTACGAACTTCATTATTTTTTCATTAGCTTGTCCACTTTTCAAGAATTATTATGATGTGTTTATTTATGTGCTCTGATGTACAGTAAAGTAAGACACCTGGATTGGTAATTACTACCTTGAAAATCATGTGTCAGGAGTGGGATTCGAACCCACGCCCGGAAGACCGGACTGCGACCTGAACGCAGCGCCTTGGACTGCTCGGCCATCCTGACCTGATTGATATACATTCCTTACATAATTAGTTTTTTTTTTTAAATCTATTGCAGAAATTTCTGTTATTTTCAATAGACATTCATGATTGAGAAGTACATGATCAGTATGTAATTCTTTTCATTTTTAACCTACTAAGTGTTTTTCGTTTTGCATTATTGGTTTAAATGTAATTTGTCTTGTATTGTCAATTAATGATTACAAAGGTTCAAAATGATTAATAATGTTCACATGTATGATGGCAATACAGTTCAGTATCTGACCATTAATTAAGTCTCCTGTAATTAAACTTACAGTCATTTTGTAAATAAACTTACTCCCAGTTCGTCTTCAGAATTATTTTTTACGTATTTTCATGTCTGTTATTTTAAAAATGCCCCCTGTCATGTCAGGATCTTATTGTCCTTATTTGTTAGGATTGGGTTGTAAATCTTTATCTTTGTATGATTTGTTAAAGGCAAGAAACACTTCGTTGATTTAATAATGAAACTGGTATGATCATGCTGTCAGCTCCTTTTATATATTCATTTTGTTATTTTCTGTAGAAACATAACATACAAAATAGAAAATTTTATATTTTCTGTGAAAAACATGACATGTATATACATAGAAATTTTTTCATTTCTATATATACATAGAATTAACAATATACTATTGATTCACAGTAATTATTTTACAAATTATCATCCTACGAACTTCATTATTTTTTTCATTAGCTTGTCCGCTTTTCAAGAATTATTATGATATGTTGATTTATGTGCTCTGATATACAGTGAAGTAAGACACCTGGATTGGTTATTACTATCTTGAAAATCATGTGTCAGGAGTGGGATTCGAACCCACGCCCGGAAGACCGGACTGCGACCTGAACGCAGCGCCTTGGACCGCTCGGCCATCCTGACCTGATTAATATACATTCGTTACATAATCAGTTTTTTTTTAAATCTATTGCAGAAATTTCTGTTATTTTCAATAGACATTCATGATTTGAGAAGTACATGATTAGTATGTAATTCTTTTCATTTTTAACCTACTAAGTATTTTTTGTTTTGCATTGTTGATTATTGTTTAAATGTAATTTGTCTTGTATTGTCAATTAATGATTACAAAGGTTCAAAATGATTAATAATGTTCACATGTATGGTGGCAATACAGTTCAGTATCTGACCATTAATTAAGTCCCCTGTAATTAAACTTAGTCATTTTGTAAATAAACTTACTCCCAGTTCGTCTTCAGAATTATTTTTTTACGTATTTTCATGTCTGTTATTTTAAAAATGCCCCCTGTCATGTCAGGAACTTATTGTCCTTATTTGTTAGCATTGGGTTGTAAATCTTTATCTTTGTATGATTTGTTAAAGACAAGAAACACTTTGTTGATTTAATAATGAAACTGGTATGATCATACTGTCAACTCCTTTTATATATTCATTTTATGTTATTTTCTGTAAAAACATAACATACAAACACAGAAAATTTTTTATTTTCTGTGAAAAACATGACATGTATATACATAGAAATTTTTTTTATTTCTGTTTATACATAGAATTAACAATATACTGTTCATTCACAGTAATTATTTTGCCAATTATCATTCTACAAACTTCATTATTTTTTCATTAGCTTGTCCACTTTTCAAGAATTATTATGATGTGTTGATTTATGTGCTCTGATGTACAGTGAAGTAAGACACCTGGAATGGTAATTACTACCTTGAAAATCATCTGTCAGGAGTGGGATTTGAACCCACGCCCGGAAGACCGGACTGCGACCTGAACGCAGCGCCTTGGACCGCTCGGCCATCCTGACCTGATTGACATACATTCCTTACATAATCAGTTTTTTTTTACTCTATTGCAGAAATTTCTGTTATTTTCAATAAACATTCATGATTTGATAAGTACATGATTACTAAGTGTTTTTCGTTTTGCATTCTTAATTAATGGTTTAAATGTAATTTGTCCTGTATTGTCAGTTAATGATTACAAAGGTTCAAAATGATTAATAATGTTCACATGTATGATGGCAATACAGTTCAGTATCTGACCATTAATTAAGTCCCATTAATTAAACTTACTGTCATTTTGTAAATAAACTTACTCCCAGTTCGTCTTCAGAATTATTTTCTACGTATTTTCATGTCTGTTATTTTAAAAATGCCCCCTGTCATGTCAGGAACTTATTGTCCTTATTTGTTAGCATTGGGTTGTAAATCTTTATCTTTGTATGATTTGTTAAAGACAAGAAACACTTAGTTGATTTAATAATGAAACTGGTATGATCATACTGTCAACTCCTTTTAAATATACATTTTATGTTATTTTCTGTAAAAGCATAACATACAAACACAGAAAATTTTTTATTTTCTGTGAAAAACATGACATGTATATACATAGAAATTTTTTAAATTTGTATATACATAGAATTAACATTATACTGTTGATTCACAGTAATTATTTTACCAATTATCATCCTTCGAACTTCATTATTTTTTCATGAGCTTGTCCACTTTTCAAGAATTATTATGATGTGTTGATTTATGTGCTCTGATATACAGTGAAGTAAGACACTTGGATTGGTAATTACTACCTTGAAAATCATGTGTCAGGAGTGGGATTCGAACCCACGCCCGGAAGACCGGACTGCGACCTGAACGCAGCGCCTTGGACCGCTCGGCCATCCTGACCTGATTGATATACATTCCTTACATAATCAGTTTTTTTTTTAAATCTATTGCAGAAATTTCTGTTATTTTCGATAGACATTCATGATTTGAGAAGTACATGATTAGTGTGTAATTCTTTTCATTTTTAACCTACTAAGTGTTTTTCGTTTTGCATTGTTGATTAATGGTTTAAATGTAATTTGTCTTGTATTGTCAATTAATGATTACAAAGGTTCAAAATGATTAATAATGTTCACATGTATGTTGGCAATACAGTTCAGTATCTGACCATTAATTAAGTCCCCTGTAATTAAACTTACAGTCATTTTGCAAATAAACTTACTCCCAGTTCGTCTTCAGAATTATTTTTTACGTATTTTCATGTCTGTTATTTTAAAAATGCCCCCTGTCATGTCAGGAACTTATTGTCCTCATTTGTTAGGATTGGGTTGTAAATCTTTATCTTTGTATAATTTTTTAAAGACAAGAAACACTTCGTTGATTTAATAATGAAACTGGTATGACCATACTGTCAACTCCTTTTATATATTCATTTTATGTTATTTTCTGTAAAAGCATAACATACAAACATAGAAAATTTTTTTATTTTCTGTGAAAAACATGACATGTATATACATAGAAATTTTTTTTACTTCTATTTATACATAGAATTAACAATATACTGTTGATTCACAATAATTATTTTACCAATTATCATCCTACGAACTTCATTATTTTATCATTAGCTCGTCCACTTTTCAAGAATGATTATGATGTGTTGATTTATGTGCTCTGATATACCGTGAAGTAAGACACCTGGATTGGTAATTACTACCTTGAAAATCATGTGTCAGGAGTGGGATTCGAACCCACGCCCGGAAGACCGGACTGCGACCTGAACGCAGCGCCTTGGACCGCTCGGCCATCCTGACCTGATTGATATACATTCCTTACATAATCAGTTTTTTTTTTAAATCTATTGCAGAAATTTCTGTTATTTTCAGTAGACATTCATGATTTGAGAAGTACATGATTAGTGCGTAATTCTTTTAATTTTTAAGCTACTAAGTGTGTTTTGTTTTGCATTGTTGATTAATGGTTTAAATTTAATTTGTCTTGTATTGTCAATTAATGATTACAAAGGTTCAAAATGATTAATAATGTTCACATGTATGATGGCAATACAGTTCAGTATCTGACCATTAATTAAGTCCCCTGTAATTAAACTTACAGTCATTTTGTAAATAAACTTACTCCCAGTTCGTCTTCAGAATTATTTTCTACGTATTTTCATGTAGATTATTTTTAAAATGCCACCTGTTAATTAATTAAGTCCCCTGTAATTAAACTTACAGTCATTTTGTAAATAAACTTACCCCCAGTTCGTCTTCAGAATTATTTTTTACGTATTTTCATGCCTGTTATTTTAAAAATGCTCTCTGTCATGTCAGGAACTTGTCCTTATTTGTTAGCATTGGGTTGTAAATCTTTATCTTAGTATGATTTGTTAAAGACATGAAACACTTCGTTGATTTAATCATGAAACTGGTATGATCATACTGTCAACTCCTTTTATATATTCATTTTATGTTATTTTCTGTAAAAACGTAACATACAAACATAGAAAATTTTTTATTTTCTGTGAAAAACATGACATGTATATACATAGAAATTTTTTTATTTCTGTATATACATAGAATTAACAATATACTATTGATTCACAATAATTATTTTACCAATTATCATCCTACGAACTTCATTATTTTTTCATTAGCTTGTCCGCTTTTCAAGAATTATTATGATGTGTTGATTTATGTGCTCTGATATACAGTGAAGTAAGACACCTGGAATGGTAATTACTACCTTGAAAATCATCTGTCAGGAGTGGGATTCGAACCCACGCCCGGAAGACCGGACTGCGACCTGAACGCAGCGCCTTGGACCGCTCGGCCATCCTGACCTGATTGATATACATTCCTTACATAATCAGTTTTTTTTAAATCTACTGCAGAAATTTCTGTTATTTTTAGTAGATATTCATGATTTGAGAAGTATATGATTAGTGCATAATTCTTTTCATTTTTAACCTACTAAGTGTTTTTCGTTTTGCATTGTTGATTAATGGTTTAAATGTAATTTGTCTTGTATTGTCATTTAATGATTACAAAGGTTCAAAATTATTAATAATGTTCACATGTATGTTGGCAATACAGTTCAGTATCTTACCATTAATTAAGTCCCCTGTAATTAAACTTACAGTCATTTTGTAAATAAACTTACTCCCAGTTCGTCTTCAGAATTATTTTTTACGTATTTTCATGTCTGTTATTTTAAAAATGCCCCCTGTCATGTCAGGAACTTATTGTCCTCATTTGTTAGCATTGGGTTGTAAATCTTTATCTTTGTATGATTTGTTAAAGACAAGAAACACTTCGTTGATTTAATAATGAAACTGGTATGATCATACTGTCAACTCCTTTTATATATTCATTTTATGTTATTTTCTGTAAAAACATAACATAAAAACATGGAAATTTGTTGTATTTTCTGTGAAAAACATGACATGTATATACATAGAAATTTTTTTATTTCTGTATATACATAGAATTAACAATATACTATTGATTCACAATAATTATTTTACCATTTATCCTACGAACTTCATTGTTCTTTTCATTAGCTTGCCCACTTTTCAAAAATTATTATGATGTGTTGATTTATGTGCTCTGATATACAGTGAAGTAAGACACCTGGATTGGTAATTACTACCTTGAAAATCATGTGTCAGGAGTGGGATTCGAACCCACGCCCGGAAGACCGGACTGCGACCTGAACGCAGCGCCTTGGACCGCTCGGCCATCCTGACCTGATTAATATACATTCCTTACATAATCAGTTTTTTTTTAAATCTATTGCAGAAATTTCTGTTATTTTCAATAGACATTCATGATTTGAGTAGTACATGATTAGTATGCAATTCTTTTAATTTTTAACCTACTAAGTGTTTTTCGTTCTGCATTGTTGATTAATGGTTTAAATGTAATTTGTCTTGTATTGTCAATTAATGATTACAAATTCAAAATGATTAATAATGTTCACATGTATGTTGGCAATACAATTCAGTATCTGACCATTAATTAACTCCCTCGTAATTAAACTTACAGTCATTTTGTAAATAAACTTACTCCCAGTTCGTCTTCAGAATTATTTTTTACGTATTTTCATGTCTGTTATTTTAAAAATGCCCCCTGTCATGTCAGGAACTTATTGTCCTTATTTGTTACGATTGGGTTGTAAATCTTTATCTTTGTATGGTTTGTTAAAGACGAGAAACGCTTTGTTGATTTAATAATGAAACTGGTATGACCATACTGTCAACTCCTTTTATATATTCATTTTATGTTATTTTCTGTAAAAGCATAACATGCAAACATAGAAAATTTTTTATTTTCTGTGAAAAACAAGACATGTATATACATAGAAATTTCTTTATTTCTATATATACATAGAATTAACAATATACTATTGATTCACAATAATTATTTTACCAATTATCATCCTACGAACTTCATTATTTTTTCATTAGTTTGTCCACTTCTCAAGAATTATTATGATATGTTGATTTATGTGCTCTGATATACAGTGAAGTAAGACACCTGGATTGGTAATTACTACCTTGAAAATCATGTGTCAGGAGTGGGATTCGAACCCACGCCCGGAAGACCGGACTGCGACCTGAACGCAGCGCCTTGGACCGCTCGGCCATCCTGACCTGATTGATATACATTCCTTACATAATCAGTTTTTTTTTTTAAATCTATTGCAGAAATTTCTGTTATTTTTAGTAGACATTCATGATTTGAGAAGTATATGATTAGTGCGTAATTCTTTTCATTTTTAACCTACTAAGTGTTTTTCGTTTTGCATTGTTGATTAATGGTTTAAATGTAATTTGTCTTGTATTGTCAGTTAATGATTACAAAGGTTCAAAATTATTAATAATGTTCACATGTATGTTGGCAATACAGTTCAGTATCTGACCATTAATTAAGTCCCCTGTAATTAAACTTACTGTCATTTTGTAAATAAACTTACTCCCAGTTCATCTTCAGAATTATTTTTTACGTATTTTCATGCCTGTTATTTTAAAAATGCTCTCTGTCATGTCAGGAACTTGTCCTTATTTGTTAGGATTGGGTTGCAAATCTTTATCTTTGTATGATTTTTTAAAGACAAGAAACACTTCGTTGATTTAATAATGAAACTGGTATGATCATACTGTCAACTCCTTATATATATTCATTTTAAGTTATTTTCTGTAAAAACATAACATAAAAACATGGAAATTTGTTGTATTTTCTGTGAAAAACATGACATGTATATACATAGAAATTTTTTTATTTCTGTATATACATAGAATTAACAATATACTGTTGATTCACAGTAATTATTTTATCAACTATCATCCTATGAACTTCATTATTTTTTCATTAGCTTGTCCACTTTTCAAGAATGATTATGATGTGTTGATTTATGTGCTCTGATATACAGTGAAGCAAGACACCTGGAATGGTAATTACTACCTTGAAAATCATGTGTCAGGAGTGGGATTCGAACCCACGCCCGGAAGACCGGACTGCGACCTGAACGCAGCGCCTTGGACCGCTCGGCCATCCTGACCTGATTGATATACATTCCTTACATAATCAGTTTTTTTTTAAATCTATCGCAGAAATTTCTGTTATTTTCAGTAGACATTCATGATTTGAGAAGTATATGATTAGTATGTAATTCTTTTCATTTTTAACCTACTAAGTGTTTTTCGTTTTGCATTGTTGATTAATGGTTTAAATGTAATTTGTCTTGTATTGTCAAGTAATGATTACAAAGATTCAAAATGATTAATAATGTTCACATGTATGATGGCAATACAGTTCAGTATCTGACCATTAATTAAGTCCCCTGTAATTAAACTTACAGTCATTCTGTAAATAAACTTACTCCCAGTTCATCTTCAGAATTATTTTTTACACATATTTTCATGTCTGTTATTTAAAAATACCCCCTGTCATGTCAGGAACTTATTGTCCTAATTTGTTAGTATTGGGTCGTAAATCTTTATCTTTGTATGATTTGTTAAAGACGAGAAACATTTCGTTGATTTAATAATGAAACTGGTATGATCATACTGTCAACTCCTTTTATATATTAATTTTATGTTATTTTCTGTAAAAACATAACTTAAAAACATGGAATTTTTTTTTATTTTCTGTGAAAAACATGACATGTATATACATGGAAATTTTTATATATCTGTATATACATAGAATTAACAATATACTGTTGATTCACAATAATTATTTTACCAATTATCATCCAACGAACTTCATTATTTTTTCATTAGCTTGTCCACTTTTCAAGAATTATTATGATGTGTTGATTTATGTGCTCTGATATACAGTGAAGTAAGACACCTGGATTGGTAATTACTGCCTTGAAAATCATCTGTCAGGAGTGGGATTCGAACCCACGCCCGGAAGACCGGACTGCGACCTGAACGCAGCGCCTTGGACCGCTCGGCCATCCTGACCTGATTAATATAAATTCCTTTCGTAATCAGTTTTTTATATATGTGTATCATCTATCCCATAAACTTGTTTTTTTTTTGTATGCATTCATAATTTAAGGAGTTTATAATTATTATGTAATTCTTTTAAATTTTAACTGTATTTAATGTAATTTGCCTTGCATTGATGATTAACGATTTAAATGTAATTTGTCTTGCATTGTTGATTAATGATTACAAAGGTTCAAAATGATTAATAATGTTCACATGTATGATGGCAATACAGCTTCTGACCATTAATTAAGTCCCTTAATTTTGTAAATAAACTTACTATCAGTTTGTCCTCTTACTCAATTTACTGATGTTATTTATTCTTAAGAATGATTTTTTTTTACATATTTTCATATCTGTTATTCTAAAAATTTCTACCTTCACTCTAAATTCTGTCATGTGTTGTTAAGAACATAATGTCCTTATGTTCGTCTTGGGGTGTAAATCTTTGTCTTTGTATTATGTATTAAAGACGAGAAATACCCAACTCCTTTTATATATTAATTTCAATTAATATATTTTGTCGTTTCAGTGTAAAAATATGATGTAAATGCATATATATTCAATTATGCATATTTAATTTAATTCTTTTTTTATTTTCCGTGTAGAAAATGTCGAATGTGCATAGATTTAACAATGTATATTACAATTAATTTGATAATTATCCTTGTAAAAACTTGACTAACATCCTAGATTTTGCGATGTGTTATTGTAACCCGGAAATTATATTACTATCTTTTATTATTACAAACTCTATTATTCTTTCATTAGCTTGTCCACTTTTCATGAATTATCTTCATGAAGTGTTAATTTGTATGGAATGATATTCAGCAAAACAAGATGATTGTATCGGTAATCATTACATTGCAAATCATCTGTCAGGAGTGGGATTCGAACCCACGCCCGGAAGACCGACCGCTCGGCCATCCTGACCTGATTAATGTACTTTCCTTTTGTAATCAGGTTTATATATATATATATATATATATATATATATATATATATATATATATATATATATATATATATGTGTGTGTGTGTGTGTGTGTGTGTATATATGTATATATATGTATGTATAATCTATCCCATAAATTTTTTTTATGCATTCATAATTTAAGAAGTTCATAATTATCATGTAATTCTTTTCTATTTTAACCTTATTTAATGTAATTTGTCTTGCATTGTTGATTAATTATTTAATAAATGTCATTTGTCTTGCATTATCGATTAATGATTACAAAGGTTCAAAATGATTAATAATATTCACATGTATGATGGCAGTACATTTCGGTTTCTGACCAGTAAGTCCACTGTAAACAAACTTAGTCGTTTTGTAAATAAACTTATGAGACAGTTTGTCTTCTTCCTCAATATTATCATGTTCACAGATGGTATTTATTTTTAAGAATGATTTTTTGTACTTGTTTTCATATCTGTTACTCTAAGAATTGCTGCCTTAGATCTAAATTCTGTCATGTTTTGTTAGGAACACACTGTCCTTATTATGTTCGTGTTGGAGTGTAAATCTTTAGCTTTCTATGATGTATTAAAGACTAGAAATACCGGACTTATTTTATATATTAGTTTCAATTAATTTTTTTTATCGTTTCCATTTAAAAATATGTTATAAAAGCATATAGGTTTAATTATGTATATTTCATTTAATTCTTTTTTATTTTCCGTTAAAAAAGTCAAATATACGTAGATTTAACGATGTACATTACAATATACGTAGATTTAACGATGTACATTACAATTAACTTGATAATTATCCATGTAAAAACTTGACTATTATACTAGATTTAGCGATGTATTATTGTAACCCGGAAATTATTTTACTATCTTGTTTTATTATTACAAACTCTATTATTCTTGAATTATCTTCATGAAGTGTTCATTTGTATGGAATGATATGCAGCAAAACAAGACAACTCTATTGGTAATCATTACCTTGAAAATCATCTGTCAGGAGTGGGATTCGAACCCACGCCCGGAAGACCGGACTGCGACCTGAACGCAGCGCCTTGGACCGCTCGGCCATCCTGACCTGATTAATAAACTTAACTTACATAATCAGGTTTTTATATATATGTATAATCTATCCCATACACTTGTTTTTTTGGTATGCATTCATGATTTAAGGAGTTCATAATTATTTCATAATTCTTTTCTATTTTAACCTTATTTAATGTAATTTGTCTTGCGTTGTTGGTTAATGATTTAAATGTAATTTGTCTTGCATTGTCGATTAATGATTACAAAGGTTTAGAATGACTAATAATATTCACATGTATGATGGCAGTACGCTTCAGTTTCTGACCATTAATTAGGTCCCCTGTAAACAAACTCAGTCATTTTGTAAATAAACTGACAATCAGTTCGTCTTCTTACTCAATATTATCATGTTCACAGATGTTATTTATTTTTAAGAATGATTTTTTTTACGTGTTTTCATATCTGTTACTCTAAAAATTGCTACCTTAGCTCTAAATTCTATCATGTTTTGTTAAGAACATACTGTCCTTATTTAGTTTGTGTTAGGTTGTAAATCTAAATCTTTGTATGATGTATTAAACACTAGAAATACCTGACTCCTTTTATATATTAGTTTCAATTAATTTTTTATATCGTTTCCTTTTAAAAATATGTTATAAAAGCATATAGGTTAAAATTCTGTATATTTCATTAAATTCTTTTTTATTTTCCTTAAAAAAAGTCAAATGTACGTAGATTTAACGATGTGTATTACAGTGTACATAGATTTAACGCTGTATATTACAATTAACCTGATGATTATCCATGTAAAACTTGACTAATATACTAGATTTTGTGATGTATTATTGTAACCTGGAAATTATTTTACTGTGTTATTTTATTATTACAAACTATTATTCCTTCATTAGCTTGGCCACTTTTCATGAATTATCTTCATGAAGCGTTCATTTGTATGCAATGATATGCAGCGAAACAAGACAACGGTATCGGTAATCATTACCTCTAAAATCATCTGTCAGGAGTGGGATTCGAACCCACGCCCGGAAGACCGGACTGCGACCTGAACGCAGCGCCTTGGACCGCTCGGCCATCCTGACCTGATTAATATACATTCCTTACATAATCAGGTTTTATATATATGTGTATAATCTATCCCATACACTTGTTTTTTTTGTATGCATTTATAATTTAAGGAGTTCATAATTATTATGTAATTCTTTTCTATTTTAACCGTATTTAATGTAATTTGTCTTGCGTTGTTGATTAATGATTTAAATGTAATTTGTCTTGCATTGTCGATTAATGATTACAAAGGTTCAAAAATGGTTAATAATATTCACATGTATGATGGCAGTACTGTTCAGTTTCTGACCATTAATTAAGTCCCCTATAAATAAACTTAGTAATTTTTTGTAAATAAACTTACAATCAGTTCGTCTTCTTACTCAGTATTATCATGTTCACAGATGTTATTTATTCTTGTGATTATTTTTTTTACATATTTTCATATCTGTTCTAAAAATTTCTACTTTCACTCTTAATCCTGTCATGTTTTGTTAAGAACATAATGTCCTTATTATGTTCGTGTTGGGGTGTAAATCTTTATCTTTGTATGATGTTTTAAAGACTAGAAATACCTGACTCCTTTTATATATTAATTTCAATTAATATTTTTATCGTTTCCATGTAAAAATATGTTATAAATACATATATGTCTAATGATGTATATTTCATTTAATTCTTTTTTTATTTTCCATAAAAGAACGTCCAATGAACGTAGAATTAATGATGTATATTCCAGTTAACTTGATAATTTTCCATGTAAAACTTGACTGATATATATAGATTTAGCATTATTGTAACCTGGTAGTCATTTTATTATGTTATTATTATTACAATGATTATTACAAACTATTATTCTTTCATTAGCTTGTCCACTTAACATGAATTATCTTCATGAAGTGTTAATTTGTATGCAGTGATATGCAGTGAACCAACACGACTGTATCGGTAATCATTACCTTGAAAATTTTCTGTCAGGAGTGGGATTCGAACCCACGCCCGGAAGACCGGACTGCGACCTGAACGCAGCGCCTTGGACCGCTCGGCCATCCTGACTTGACGAAAGTAACAACATATATATATATATATATATATATATATATATATATATATATATATATATAATGTAATTGTTTTTCGTCTGTGATTTTAGTGTTTGTTAGTTATTCATAGATTAAATCAAAAGTTATTTTAAATAAAATTACGAAGTTATTTTGAATCTTTTACTTATTTATTGTGGGAAATTCAGCATATTTTTCTCATAAGTATTATCTGTCTCTCCTTAAATAGAATTACAAAATTATTTTAAATAAAATTAAAATGTTATTTCAAATACTTTAGGGATTTATTGCGGGGAAATTCATATTCATTAAAAAGTGATTTCAAATACTTTAGGGATTTGTTGCAGGGAAATTCGTACTTATTAAAAATTTATTTCAAGCACTTTAGGGATTTATGCGGGGGAAATTCATATCTAACAAAAGTTATTTCAAATACTTTAGGGATTTATTGCGGGGAAATTCGTATTTGTTAAAAATTTTTTCAAATACTCTATGGATTTATTGCGGGGAAATTCGTATTTATTAAAAATTTATTACAAACACTTTAGGGATTTATGCCGGGAAATTCGTATTTATTAAAAAGTTATATAAAATACTCAAGGGATTTGTTGCTTGGAAAATTCATATTTAATAAAAAGTTATTTCAAATACTTCAGGGATTTATTGCGCTGAAATTCATATTCATTAAAAAATTATTTCAAACACTTTAGGGATTTATTGTGGGGAAATTCATATTCATTAAAAGATTATTTCAAACACTTTAGGGAATTATTGCGGGGAAATTCATATTTTCTTCAGAGTATGATCTATCCCTACCTTCACGACAAGGTGTGTGAGAACCTGAAGCCGAGCAAGCAGGTGCGTGCTGACTAAGGAGGGAGATCTCGACTTGGAGAGAGCACACAATCCATCTCTCTGAGAAGAAACGTCTTCCGACAAACAGTTACGACAGAAACCAGCGGACAGGAGAGCCAGCAGACGTGCAATTGCTTTTCGCTCTGGCACGAGAAGCCTTCGCTGCGGACTTCGGGAATTCACGTGATCTAGAGATTTGCTTTTAATACCCTTGCCGCGCCGCCGAGGAGGAGGAGGAAGAAGATACAACATCAAAGACTTCTCTCGCTTGCATAAAGATTGCTTGAGAGAGAAATTGTGGGAGCCCCCCCCCCTCCCCGCCGCCCCTCAAAAGAAAATAATAAAATGCAAGCAAGCAAACCACTCTCCTGTGGAAGTTCTTTGATCTTGTTGTGGTCTCGGAGTCTTTATGCTTGGGGGGAATGCTTGCGGAGTGCTTGACTTTCGTTTGAAATTAATCGTCTTCCCCCCGCCGTTTATTGCTGAAATTATGTTGCTTTTATGACCTTGGATTCAGGCAGTCGATTTCGTCAAGGTTGCTTTTAACTTTGATTATGCAAACATCTTTTAATATGCCACAAGCATTGCCCAGACACTGGGAATTTCCAAGTCATTGTGTCATTTTTAGTTTTCTGTAAAAAGAAAACTATTGTGCCGGCTTTGTCTGTCCGTCCGCACTTTTTTCTGTCCGCACTTTTTCTGTCCGCCTTCAGATCTTAAAAACTACTGAGGCTAGAGGGCTGCAAATTGGTATGTTGATGATCCACCCTCCAATCATCAAACATGACAAATTTCAGCCCTGTAGCCTCAGTAGCTTTTATTTAATTTAAGGTTAAAGTTAGCCGTAATCGTGCTTCGGGCAACGATATAGTATAGACCACCACCAGGCCGTGGTTAAAATTTCATGGCCCGCGGCTCATACAGCATTATACCAAGATCACCGAAAGATAGATCTATTTTCGGCGGCCTTGATTATACGCCGTACAGAAAACTCGATTACGCTGAAGGAACTTCGGCGCAGTTTCTACTTGTTACTATTGTTTCCATATTGTCGTTTATGAATTGGTAAAGAAGCTTTCAGGTGACAAAGAAGACTTAGGAAAAAGAAACTTCAGAATGAGAGACTACACTGATTCATCTTATGAAACGTATATAAAAAAAAACAGTGTTTTGAACCTATTTACTGCTATTTTTAAAACGTTTTTTTTCTTGTTTCTATGCATGTTTACACCAGAGACTATTTTTACAGGGATAAAAGCGTGATTTTTTTACTTTTATCTTTTGCACGTAAATAGAATTTATGATGAATTACTTTATTTTATTTATTTTTTCAGATTCATGTCAGTTGGCAATGTTAGAAGGTCAAACCGCCAATGACTCAGTGTCTCTGATCCGAACTTTATTCATTTGAAGAAAAGAAATCGCAGTTTTTTTATGTGTATCGCTTTCATTGTTAGACAAATGATGTCACTGTCGAATATTTCAGTGGAGGGTCATGTAATATTTGTTTTCAGTAATTTCTAGTTAAGATTTTTTCTAATTCCCCCCCCCCCTTTTTTATTATTTATTTATTTAGTTAACTACTTAATTTTTTTATGTACTCTTTCCCCCATTCTTTTCCCAGCCCGAGAAGAACCCTAAAAGAATTCAGAGGTCTGGTTAAACAAATCATTTATAACTAACTAACTCTAGTTAAGATTTGACTCGAGGTGGTGTTTGAAATATTAATGTCTTATTTTTTATTATTATTATTATTATTATTATTATTATTATTATTATTGTTGTTGTTGTTGTTGTTGTTGATTGCCCCAGTGACTTCATTATTATTATTATTATTGATTGATTGCCTCGGTGACTTCATCATCATCATCATCATCATTACTATCATTATTATCATTATTATTATTATCATTATTGAAGGACAACGCTTTTTCAACCGAGTTAGTTCTTAATTTATTTATTTTTTCTTCTCTGTTTGCGGCGGGTCATATATATAATATTCCCAAAATTCGTAAGGGAAAAGCACTCTGTGTTTAACATAGTTTTTATTAAATAAGGAAGTTTCAATTAGATGTTACATCTGCCCGTCCAGGGCCCTCTACCCATCTTTGGCATACAAGTGTCTGGTTTAGATTAAGCTGGCTTATACCAGTGCGGAACCCTCACCCTAATTGCAGTAAGGCGATGCAGTCCGCTGGCATTTGACCAACCAACAGATATCAGACAGTAAAGAATTTAAAAGTGGTTTTTTGTTTTTGTTTTTAATTGTACGAGCTAGAAAGTCATGGTCATTGAGAAGGTTAAAAAAAAAAAAGGACGTCAGTAAAATCTCTTCTGTAGTGGGACTGCCATTGTCCTTTCTAAATCATTTGGTGCATCCTCTGCATGCGATGGTTTTGGGGGGCGAGGGGTGGCGGTCTAGACTTAAAGCCGTTGGTATCGAATTGGCGTCCGGCGCCTGATTGGCATCGAGGTTCGTGGTGCTGAGGATGACCTCCGCGGATCAGTGATGGAAGGGAGAGTATCTCTACTTTGGTATTCATCAATGGATAAAGTTTTCGGGTATGTAGGACCCCAATCAGGCGTAGTTGGGGCGTCATCTAGGATTTCTGCCGACTGTAACAGAGTAGGAAGGGCAAGGGTTCCTTGGTGAACCGTTCTGTGATATTTATAGATTGCCTCAAGTGGTAAAAAAGTCTTTCGGAGAAGCGGCTGATGGTCAAACCGATGTTAGAATGAAGGCTTCCTCCTGCCTGGTATTTGAAACTGTAGACGACATTCTGCCTCCTAAAAGCATCTGCAGGAGGGGTTGGATTATTCTTGAGTAGGAGGTCAGCAGCGTGACGAATCTTAAATTAGATAAAAGCTGTTTCGTCTCTGCGACACTGGTGGTTCATTATGCCCGTGTAGAATAGTGTTAACAGCTGCTCACCTTCAGTAGGTATTAGTTTTACCTACTGCTTCTTGCCATATAGGCGTAGTCAGTCTGCTCTTACTCCATATTTCTCTTTTTCCCTGTTCGAGAGGCCGTTGTTTACGAGTATCTGGGTTGTCATGTCGATCTCTGACGTTTTCTCTATCCAGTTTGATTCATGGGAGACGACCTTCCTGATGTAAGTTCACAATGTTCTTTTCAAAGATTTCTTGCCATTCCCTTTGTCAGTTTTAGGCAGAGGCTGGAATTTGCCCCCCTGGTGTAGACCGCCTTGGAGGAGTATCCTCAGGGGACCTGGCCGTCGAGGAAGGGCATGGTCCCTTCGGAACACCCCTTCAGAGGAAACGGAGGATGAATGAAACTTCGAAGATACTTCGTAAAGTTTGGAGGTCCTCCTCAGTATCTAAATTGACGAACGTATCGTCAGTGTAACCATGATAAGCTTGTAAAGGATCCGCCAAGGGGGAACCCGTCGCAGCTCGGAAACCTTGCGGGTCTAAGTAGCAACTTTGAATGTAACCTATGGAGGGTTGCTTCTATAATATCAAGTAGTAACTGGGAATGTAACCTATGGAGGGTTGCTTCTATATATTGGTAGTAACTATGAATAATCTATGGAGGGTTGCTTCTGTAATATCAAGTAGTAACTGGGAGTGTAACCTATGGAGGGTTGCTTCTATATATTGGTAGTAACTATGAATGTGACCTATGGAGGGTTGCTTCTATAATATCAAGTAGTAACTGGGAATGTAACCTATGGAAGGTTGCTTCAAAGATATCCAGAAGCAATTATGAATGTAACCTATATCGAAGGTTGCTTCAGAGATATCCAGAAGCAACTGTGAATGTAACGTGTGGAGGGTTGCTTGTAAAACATCCAATAGCAGCTATGAATGTAACCTTTGGAGGGTTGCTTCTAAAATATCCAGTAGCCACTATGATTGTAACCTATTGAGGGTTGCTTCTATAATATCAAGTAATAACTGGGAATGTAACTATGGAGGGTTGCTTCTAAAATATCCAGAAGCAACTGAATGTAACTTGTGGAGGGTTGCTTCTAAAATATCCAGAAGCAACTGAATGTAACCTGTGGAGGGTTGCTTCTAAATATCCAGAAGCAACTACGAATGTAACCTATGGAGGGTTGCTTCTAAAATATCCATTAGCAACAATGAATGTAAACTATGGAGGGTTGCTTCTAAAATATCAAGCAGTAACTGGGAATGTAACCTATGGAGGGTTGCTTCTAAAATATCAAGCAGTAACTGGGAATGTGAGCTATGGAGGGTTGCTTCTAAAATATCCAGAAGCAACTCTGAATGCAACCTATAGAGGGTTGCTTCTAAAATATCAAGTAGTAAATGTGATTGTACCCTTCAGAGGGTTGCTTCTAAAATATCAAGTAGTAACTGAGAACGTTACCTATGGAGGGTTGCTTCTGAAATGTCCAATGCCGGCGTCGTGTTTTCCCTACATATTTGGGAAGCATGTTGTCCCCACATACTTCCCAAGCCCAAGGATGCGATGATGCAGTCATCGCATCCTTTTGGGGGGGGAATCCTTGAGAGCTCACAGGAAGTCACCAGACCACTGAAGGTACGATCTGTCAAGGACGTAGGTGTTTAATAATTCACTGCGTCGTTTAGCCCTGATACATCAGAATGGGAATCTGACTGATGATAGGTACGGGAAGGTTACCTAGGTCAGGGGATTAAAAGATTTAAGTGACTTGATTTTTTTAATTTTTTCATTTCTCTGTAATCGCGAGTTTTTGTCTGTGCGTCTTAAAAACCTTTAAACATATTTTATTTTTCTCCTTTGGAGCTTGGGAATATTAAATATAGCTGGTACACAGATAAATAGAAATCATAAGAAAGATTTCAAAAAATATATAAAAAAAAAAAACTTGATGCAGTTAAACTGGCGATCTCTTTTTAATGTTACAGCAATAAAGATGGTCTTTTAATTGTGTATCATTATTTCTTGTAAATCTTTAGAAATACAAACCTCTCTCTCTCTCTCTCTCTCTCTCTCTCTCTCTCTCTCTCTCTCTCTCTCTCTCTCTCTCTCTCTCTCTTTCTTATTGTTTATTATCTTTTCTAGAAACTCTTGATAAACATAAACTCTCTCTCTCTCTCTCTCTCTCTCTCTCTCTCTCTCTCTCTCTCTCTCTCTCTCTCTCTCTCTCTCTCTCTCTCTCCTAGTTGTTTATTATCATTTCTAGCAAATCATAATAAACACAAACTCTCTCTCTCTCTCTCTCTCTCTCTCTCTCTCTCTCTCTCTCTCTCTCTCTCTCTCTCTCATTGTTTATTATCTTTTCTAGAAACTCTTGGTAAACACAAACCTCTCTCTCTCTCTCTCTCTCTCTCTCTCTCTCTCTCTCTCTCTCTCTCTCTCTCTCTCTCTCATAGTTGTTATTATCGTTTCTAGCAAATCTTTATAAACACAAACTTTCTCTCTCTCTCTCTCTCTCTCTCTCTCTCTCTCTCTCTCTCTCTCTCTCTCTCTCTCTCTCTCTCTCTCATTTTTTATCTTTTCCAGAAACTCTTGGTAAACACAAACCTCTCTCTCTCTCTCTCTCTCTCTCTCTCTCTCTCTCTCTCTCTCTCTCTCTCTCTCTCTCTCTCTCTCCCCCCTAATTGTTTATTATCATTTCTACCGACTCTTTATAATTCCCTCTCTCCCGTGAAGATACACTATAATTACCCCCCATAAACGAAGCAAAACAAGCAGCTTTTCCATTCCTCCCCTCGGTCCAATGATAGTTTTATGCGTTGCAGATGTTATTAGTTCCCTATGCGTTGCATGATTGCAAGGTTTTAACAGAGTAGCATTACTCCGCTCATTCTTTTGCAGCATTCCAAAGGTGTGTTGGTTACCTCGCTGTGGAAGTTTGTTGTTGTTTCTTGGTCTCACTGGTACGTGTGTTTGTTTTTGTGTTTGTTAAAGTACATATATATTTATTTATAAGCGTGTTTATGCTACTGGGCATCAGAATTACTTCATATATCTTGCATTTGGATCTAAGGCTTTGTAATGAAAATCGCATCCAAGGAGTTTGAAGAATTAGAGGAGTTATGAGGGCATTGTGGTTATTACAATTACATACGTATCTGGTAAAAAAATGGCAGGTAGATTATATATATATATATATATATATATATATATATATATATATATATATATATATATATATATATGTATGTATATATATATATATATATATATATATATGTATGTATGTATGTATATATATATATATATATATATATATATATATATATATATATATATTGTGTGTGTTTTGTGTGTATGTGTCTGTTAGCCAGACATGTGCTCTCCAAATCTATATTTGCTATCAAGGTTCCCTGTGAGCTATTTAACGTGTGATTACGTATAAAGGGAATTAAGTACAACAATCTTACAAGTTTACAAACCCACAAAATGGTCTTAACCTCAGCTGTTTGACCTTATCCAACTCTCCCTTCCCAAGGTCGAAATTCTGCAAACGGCCCCAGACAATGACCCTCGTAGGTCAGTGCTCTGAGAGAGAGAGAGAGAGAGAGAGAGAGAGAGAGAGAGAGAGAGAGAGAGAGAGAGAGTGAGTCTAAATCAGACTGTTTACCACGGGGGAATTTCTTTCATTGAAATGGGTCAAGAGCAAATACCACGTATGTGTGCCCTCAAGATCGAAAATCGTAGGTATTTTCGTGGAAATTAGATCTTCAGTGATCCGTCGCCCCGTGTTGGGTTTTGTCTCGAGATACAAAAGGATTAGACTAAATGGCTCTTTTCATTTAATGGGGGTTTTGGTTTATTGAGGTGGCGTTAAATCAAGGTTAGAGAAAGGGTACTGTGTTTTTGGTGCTGAATGCTGTATAACCTTGTATGAAGGTTCTCTGAGGTGTTTTATGAAGGTTCTCTTGGGTGTTATATATATATATATATATATATATATATATATATATATATATATATATATATATATATATTATATATATATATATATATACACACACACACACTAACAGGACTTTATTCAAACTGGAGATATTTATTAAAAAAAAATTACAAAGCTTTCTAGGACAGACAGTCCTCATTTTTGTCAAGTATCCGTAAAATGAATAAGTTCCTCTCTGTTAGTAATTGTATTAATGCACAGAACAATTGTGTATGTGGTAAAGTTTATATATATATATATATATATATATATATATATATATATATATATATATATATATATATACATATATATATATATATATATATATATATATAAATATATACTTATATATGTGTATATGTATATTTTTTTATTTACGTTTCATAGGTGGCATTTAGTATCATATTATTAAATTCCCAAGCACTCGTTTTAGGTTCTTCTGTTCGAAAATTAAATTTTTGGGAAAGAAATATCCTGTTGTGATTCAGCCAGTTTTACTGAACGGAGTTTTGTTGTTGACGCTTGATGTCATCTTCAGAAATCTGGCAATGCACCGCAGAAAGAAATGTTTATGGATTACTTTGAACGACTGTAACGAAAATTTAGTCAGCAAGAATAAAGGTAGTAGAAAACAGAAAGTTTAACTGTCCGCCTGAAAGCTTTCACTTTTAACGGAAGAAATTTATGAAAGTATAATTGTCATCTTTGCTTTGCAATTTGATGCTAATTTTATAAGAGAATCTCTCCCAAAAAGCTATATGTAAATATATGTATGTAAAGATTAAGCTAATTTTATAAGAGAATCTCTCCCAAAGAACTATATGTAAATATATATATGTAAAGATTAAGCTAAGTTTATAAGTGAATCTCTCCCAAAGAACTATACATATGTAAAGGCATATATCGTTAAAATCCGTTGTTCCTGTGTTGGCCTAAGCTTTGATCCATGTAGCTGGTGGTTGGTTGACTGTAATGAATGACAATGGACAGGGAGAATGACATGAGGCTAGCAACCTCATTGCGAAGTCAAAGATAGTGGTCGAGAATAGGAATGATATAATTCTTATGTATCATCCCCTCAATAAGAGAAATGATTATATATATATATATATATATATATATATATATATATATATATACATACACATACATACATATATATATAATATACATACATACATACATACATACATACATACATACATACATACATACATACATATATAAAATGTGTATGTGTTTATGTCTACGTGTGCATGATTATAATCACTTGGACGCGTGATTTATAAATCTAACATCCACTTGGAAAAATGAAAATGGGTTGTAAATCCTGACCGGGTTAGGCTTTATTGCTGAGCCATTTCCAGAGGAGCAGTTTTTCACGTTGAAAGATATATATATATATATATATATATATATATATATATATATATATATATATATATATATATATATATATATGTATATATATATATTATATATATATTCAAAGAAGACTTTCACTACTGAGAGATACTGGGTTCTAATCCCTGTAGAGGACAGAGCGATTGTTCAAGTACCATTACACACATTGTGCCTCTGTTTATGTGTCTGGTCGTTAGTTTGAAGGACCTTAAACGAAATCGTCCTTTCCTCACTGAGGAAGAACCGTCCATTAGATATTTTTCTCTCCTCTGACACCTAGCCTCAGGAGTCAGAAAGTAATTTATGACTTTTCCAACTAAGTTCATGACTTTTGCTACCAACTGTACTCAATTTTCGATTTTTGAATTTAAAAGGTATTAAAGGGGTGTTATGGAGAATGTTTCCGATTTGATATGGAGAAATTGATAAACAACTGATTAGGACGAAGGTGTCACTAATTTATTTATAATTACTTATAATTAATTCATTACATGTATATGATATAGTATGTCTAAGATGTATATAATATAGTATAATGTGTGTATATATATATATATATATATATATATATATATATATATATATATATATATATATATATATATATATATATATATATATATATATATACACACTTATTGTTTGTGAATGCGTGTGTTGTTGTGACATTCATGAGCTCCATTCATTTATAAAGTGTGACGGAACTGTGTCAGCATGTTTAGTCCACAATACCTCTTTTACCTCCATCACTCAAACCCCAGACAATAAAAATGTCAGCGACCTTTCCTTGCGGGAAAAAGGAACAACAGATACTTTTTTTCTCTCTCTCTCTCTCTCTCTTTTTATAGAGGTGGGATGAGGGGCGTATTGGCGATTGGCGCCAGAATACACGTTTGTCGCCAGAGAGAGAAGTGGCGCCAACTTGACACCTCTGTCAATATATTTCCTACTCGAACCTCCCCCTCTCCCCCTCCCCCTCCCCTCCGCCTCCAACCTTCCCCTCCCCCTCCTCCTCCCCCTCCAACCTACCCCCTACATTCACCATGAGCGGCCTTTCATATCGCGCGTTCCCTAAGCATCATGTGCTCACATTAGCTATGTGAGCACTTGATGCTCACATTAGCCAAGTTAGTACGTGATGCTTACATAACTACAACCTTGGGTTTTACTTTGATTTTGGTCAAAGTTAGTTTATTAATTTTTTTAAATTTGATTAATATGTGGTTTATTAACATTGTTCTTATGTATTATCAGTTGGATATACAGTATATAAGTTTAGAGCTACTTAATCCTTTTAAGTGTTTGTTTTTAACTGTAAACGAAATCATCGTAACAGAAACTCAAGAGCAAAGCCATTCTATATGTATTATATATATATATATATATATATATATATATATATATATATATATATATATATATATATATATATATATATATATACTTATATATATATATATATATATATATATATATATATATATATGTGTGTGTGTGTGTATGTATATATATATATATATATATATATATATATATATATATATATATATATATATATATATATATATATATATATATATATATATATATATATATATATATAGTGATGTATGTGACATAAACAATGTTTGGGAAGTGTACCTCTAATCATTTACTGTTCGTTCGAGGGAATAAAATTAATAGAAGTATAAGGAAGATATGGGAAATTATGATGAAAACCAAAACATTCAGATATTTATACATCCAAACCACTAATCAGATCATTTTAATTCCCAAACACTTCAGGTGCTGAGGTTAAGCAGTACGCCAGTCCCCCAGGTCAAGGCAGTAGTCAGTAAAATAGAATTTTCGGTAATCGTTAGGAACAACATAAGACTTGTCGTTCACGAAGGACGTCAATTAATTAAAGGGAGGTGTTTTTTTATCACTCTGGAAATGGGGTCACACATTTCTTTCTAGATTTCTTCGGCCTGTGAAACTCTACACGCTTGGCCTGGTTTTCTAGCGTCGTTGGATGTAGCTGTATAGTGGGTCAGGTATTACGACGTTATTGTCTAATACATGTATATTAATATATATGTATATTATATATATATACACACAGTATATATTACTTACATGACCCCATTAAAACTGGATGGTATCTGGCGGGTATATTTAATCAGGAAAAGATACCATGAAGTTTCAGTGAGGTTCTGTTAATAATTGTATTAATGCACAGAAGAATTGTGTAAGTGATAAAGTTAATATATATATATATATATAATATATATATATGTATATATATTTGTATATATATATAATTATATATATATAAATATATATATATATATATATATATATATATATATGTTATAGATATATATATATATACACACACAGTATACACGTATCTGTGTATGTATCTGTGTGTGTGTGTGTTGTTCAGTAACAGTTGCAGGTGATTTGCAATCTCTTCCTAAAATTTTTTGTCATTCGGGCATCAAGAGAATTATACACTTTTTTTTTTTTTGCAGCGGGCCTTGCCATAGTGTGGCAGTGTTGCTTAAAGCACTGATTGCCACTTGCCCATCTTGCTTAAAACTTGCCTAAGTTCTTCAGAGAATAATGGCTACTCGACCTTATGAAGGGTCGAGTTTTGATTTCAAGGACCCGTCTTCCTTCTCAGATCGGTACTTGTTTACTTTACCTGCAGACGAGTCAATGTTCCAGTTTACTTTACCCATTTCATAATCTTGCAACAGATTCTGTAATTGAGTCTCTGCTCATTATTCTATGCCCACGGTCTGCCAGCTTATGCTCATTCAGATCGTAGATCCTGTATGTCAAAACGTCTGGAGCAGTTTCAGATATTTGTATGGTCTCTTTATGCTGAACCAAGGCAACGTTCAGGTATAGAAGTATAACGATATCATGTGTAGGACAATGTCATCTGCTCTACTCTCGAACTTTGCTGACAAAGTGGAAGGATGTCTGCTCTGATGGTTGTCACTGTGGTTGCTCACCTCACGAACGAATTTTGGGGCTCCAACGAAGACCGACAAGTGGTATTTCAACTGCAGTTGCGTCGTGGCAAGTATAAACCACTAGGGGGTGAGGTTGTAATGGTCACATATCCAGATGGGATGGATACCGCAGTGCCTCTAGGATATCTTGCCTCGAAAGATATTGAAGGTGGTTCCAATACATAACGAAATAAAAATAAGAAAGATAAATAAAAGCAAATCCTTCGGACCAGCCCTGTGAGAGCTGATAATCAGATCAGTGGTCTGGTAAAACTATTTTAGTAATAATAATAATAATAATAATAATAATAATAATAATAATAATAATAATAATGATAATAATAATAATAATAAAATTGGTAATAGTTTCCCTTCTACGACAAAAAAGTGAAATGTCCAATGAGCTTTCGGTAACTGAAAAGAGAGGCCAGCTCTATCAGGTTAAGAGAACAAAAAGCAGATTCACCTCCAGGGAATTTGCTATTTTACAGCCCCTAGCTCCAACCTCTTT
This sequence comes from Macrobrachium rosenbergii, assembly GCA_039081455.1. Lineage (NCBI taxonomy): Eukaryota > Metazoa > Arthropoda > Malacostraca > Decapoda > Palaemonidae > Macrobrachium > Macrobrachium rosenbergii. The sequence goes on along the minus strand of JANJGK010000039.1, from coordinate 24,970,855 downwards.
CATTCCTTTCACAGTACCTCCGTTCTTATTCTCTTTCTTCAGTCTGACTCTCCATCTCTTTAACAATTGTTTCATAGTGCAACTTCGAGGTTTTCTTTCTGTTGCACCTTTCAAAGCTGCTCACTGTCAATTTCCTTTTCAGCGCAGAATGACCTCATAGGTCCCAGCACTTGGCCTTTGGCCTAAATTCTGTTCTGTTCTAGAGGATTCTGACATGAAAAAGTGAAAATTACAAATTCATCAGTATATAAGGAAAGCGAAACTAATACATCATTTTGTTATTGAGATTTCGAACTTACCCAAAGCCAAAGGCAATTTAAAGATGCGTGAAAACTTCTTTTAAAACTAAAAACCAATTATTACCCTTGAGAGCAGTTGTGAAACGCTGAGCTCGAGTTTGTAGGGTTCTGGTGTGCGCCCGGTCAAGGCGCCACCTGTCGACCCAGAGAGAGAGAGAGAGATCATTACAATTGTACTTCATCTAAACGAGAGAGAAAAACTGTTGCAATTACCTTCATATATATCGAATGGTCAAGCAATTTTATATTATATATATATATATATATATATATATATATATATATATATATATATATATATATATATATATATATATATGTGTGTGTGTGTGTGTGTGTGTGTGTGTGTGTGTGTGTGTGTGTGTAATATATGAGAGAGATAGAGAGAGAGAGAGAGAGAATTGTATTGAAAATGTGTACACGAATCACTTTCCTTATAATTTTTCATCGTCATATGAGACATTCATCAACATATTTTTAAATTTATATTATCAAATGCTCTCTCTCTCTCTCTCTCTCTCTCTCTCTCTCTCTCTCTCTCTCTCTCTCTCTCTCTCTCTCTCTCTCTCCGTCAGCGAATAATCTCAAGGTGGCGTTGAAACCAGCGCCACCTTTAAACGGGATTTCAAAGCAGCCCCGGGGTTACATTCATTGTCGCTCACCCGAGTGCATGACCCTAGGGTAACCTACTTCTTCGAGAGTGAAAATGAGTGAAAATAGTTTTGTTTGGCGACTTTCAGTCGAGCATATCCTTGCCAAAAATCTCCAGCTGCTTACGGCGCCTGCGCAGCTCTGCTTATGTCGTCGCGTCCGTTGGGGTCATTGCAATTCTTACGGTGTCATGGCGTCTTTCAAGGGCGCAGCTTTGTTTTTTTTTGTTTTTTTTTGTTTTTTTTTTTTTGTAGGTGGCATAGCTGTCAAAAAAGTGGGGTAGATTGTATTTTAGTTTCTTTTATATATATATATTTTGATATGGAAAAATGTTGGAGAATTTAATTATATTTTGGGATGGTCTGGTTAACGTTTTTTGCTGCCTGCTATAAAGATATTTTTGCAATAAAAAAATTCACATAATTATGTACTGTATATACTCGTATACACAAGGTGTGGAATTTACCATTTAGTATTATTTATATTTTACTTTTGAAATATGTTAAGGAATTTAATAGTGTGTTGGGATGGTTTGGTTAATGGTTTTTGTTGCTTGCTCAAAAAAGTTTTTCGTAATCGAAGGTAATTCACATAATTATATATATATATACTATGTGCGGAATTTATGCCATAGTAGGCGACGTTAATAGAGAGGTAAACGGGATGTTATTTATTGTATAGGCTGATATATATATTGTAAAATAAGAACATAATCAACCCCTTACATATTACCCTCACAGGAAAGATTGCCAAGTAATGCATTGTGTCTGAAGAAAATTAGTGTCAAGGCAAACAGTTGGAAGGTCAAGTGGGCCTCTATTTTTTTATATGGTGAAGGGAAGTCAGATATAAAAAAAATGATTAGTTCGTTTCAGTAATCTTTGGTTTTATAACACAAACACGCTGATCTATTGTAGAGAACTATAGCTGGCGCTCCGATAAATTCAGTAGTTTACATTTCATGGCCAATTTACCGGCTGCCCTGGATCAAGAGCCCGTGC
>JANJGK010000039.1:24958904-24963904 GCA_039081455.1 Macrobrachium rosenbergii | reverse complement strand
TAAAAAAGCTCTTAAGATAATTCTTAAGAAATAGAGCAGCTTGTTTGGTTTCTAGTTATCATTATTATTATTATTATTATTATTATTATTATTATTATTATTATTATTATTATTACTGTAGTCATTTCAAACGAATATAAATTACCAGCGCCTCATTGTTACGGTTATTGAGAAATTCTTTTAAACATGTAACAATGATAGTCGTAATATGAATGATGATGATGATGATGATGTTGACACTCGCGGAAATATTGAGGTGAATTTATTTTAAAAGAAATAAGTAAGAAAATGTGAAAGTGAATTAGTAAATGTTATTGTTATTATTAATGAACACCATATTCCTTGGAAACTTGAATTTCAAATCAGTGGCTCCTATGGCGGGCTTGTTCCATACGAGTAGGTTCATTTTTTGGCTAATAATAATAATAATAATAATAATAATAATAATAATAATAATAATAATAATAATAATAATAATCACAGTAAATATTATTATTAGTAGTAGTAGCAGTATTATTATTATTATTATTATTATTATTATTATTATTATTATTATTATTATTATTATTATTATTATTATTATTATATTTGGGGGCGACCGATGTTTTTGTCAGGGGGCCAAGAATTCCACCGTCAGGATGGCCGAGCGGTCCAAGGCGCTGCGTTCAGGTCGCAGTCCGGTCTTCCGGGCGTGGGTTCGAATCCCACTCCTGACAATGAAAATATTTTAAAAGATGTGTTTAAAAATAAAAAAAATTCAAAGTTAACTATATCAGGGAGATGAGGGGATCTAAAGGTCAAGGCTGATTAGCTGTTTAAAAACGGTGTTTATTTTTTCATCAATTTGGGAGCAGTTTTACTATAATGGCACTTGGCAATACTATTTCAATTTGCTTTCGCTTTCAGTCATCGGCCGGTAAATAATAGGAAAAGTCATAATAATACTTGCGGTGGGATAAGGTATTGCTGCTATTGAGATTCTTAAAAAAAAAATAAAAAATAGAGCGTTCCAGTTTACAGCTTTTGTTTATACGTCAAAGAAGGGGAGCAATGATACTTTTCCGGTGGATTTTTTTTTCTTAGATTTTTATACATTTTCCGGTGGATTTTTTTATTTTATTTTTTTTCTTTAGTCAACTGTCTCCGTGTCAAGGTTGGCAAAGCATTTGGGTTCCATTGGATCCTTTCTCTTACCAGTGTTTCATGGTTTTTGGTGAGGAAAAATACAGGTTTAGATATGCCGTTTGTTCGTTTTTAAGAACTGAGTACGAGGAGGAAAATTTGATAAGCTCTGACTGTGTAAATCTCTTGAATAGCCAGATTTCGTACCTTGCTTTTGTATATATAAGAAGACCCGAACACACACACACACACACACACACACACACACACGCTTGCGATTTAGAATATGGTGTCAAATATTTTTAGTTGGAACATGCGAATTGCCCCTCAAGATTTTGAATGGTTGATTGATTTAAGTTTTTGTTCGTTGATAATGTGCATTCGCTTTTCCTTTTTCTATTTAAGAGCGTTCCTGGCCAATGAAGAATTAGAGGAATTTATTTCTGGTGATAGAAATTCATTTCTCGTCATAACGTGGTTCGGATTCCACAATAAGCTGTAGGTTCTTAGCCACGTAAAATAAATCTAATCCTTCGGGCCAGCCCTAGGAGAGCTGTTAATCAGCTCAGTGGTCTGGTTAAACTAAGATATACTTAACTTTGTAATATAAATCTTTGGATATTTACGAATTAGACTGCTTTATTATCAATGACATTTTTTATAGATGTTCTTGGAACGGGCATTTTACATTTCGACAGATGCTCATGCAATGAGCACGTTGCAATTCTTCAAACATCTCGAAAATGTGACCCACCTTTTGGCACGGCAGATTGCAAAACAAAACATCCCTTGTGAATAAGTGATAAGGTCTCCATGCTAGAGAGAGAGAGAAAAAAAATATCAGCTATCTTTATCATCCCCTCTACCTCCTGGTGAGACTGTCGGCCCTTTAATATATATAAATTCGAATGAAAATGTTCGAATTTTGACATCGTGGTATTTCTGTCGTCATCTCAAGGCGATAAATTCCCATTAGCATCGCTGGTGCTACCATTTAGCAGAGGTTGTGTCAAACAGATATTTTGATAAACGAGTTATGACATTGGTCCCTTCGACCTTCGTGTAAAAGGGGCGAGATGTTTTGGTTGAGATATATTCTGCGTGGTATCTTCATCTCCAGACTGTGAATTGCTAATGGCTTCAGTGGCGTGGCAGAAATATTCGGCCGAGGGCGACTTGTCAGTCTGGCCTTTCTCATCCCTTGTCTTTTGAGACGAACAGAGGAAGGCTGAATGATCTCAATGTATGTCAGACATCTTGGCCCCCGTATTTTTCTAAAATAATGTCATTAGCTTCCCTCCTTAGTCTCTATGTCACTAACTTCGTTCCTCGGGTTGTATGTCGTTAACTTCCTTCCTCAGACTGTTTGTCATTAACTTCCTTCCTCAGGTCCTCAGGTTGTTTTTCATTAACTTTCTTCCTCAGAGCGTATGTCATTAACTTCTAAAATATTAACTGTGATTAGCCTTATTCCTTCTCACTGAAACTTAAGCTTCTCAGTATGGGTAGACTCATACATCGATGTCAGGGAGTGACCTTCCAAGATGGGCGTCTGACCTTCCAATGTCTGACCTTCCAAATGACCTTCCAAGGTCACTATTTGATGTTTCATCAGTGGCATTGCAAGGAAGTTCACGAGTATATTTTGCATTCGAGATGACGGTGTGGCATCTTCAAGGCTCTTGAGAAGGTTGATTTAAAAGTTTTTTTTTTTTTTATTTCAGTTATTTTGTGCCAAGATATCAGGATTCAGGACATTCCGTTATTATTATGAAAGGAACGTACATATTTATAATCTGAGTACTTATTTAGGCCAGTAGGTGTTGGTTTTTCCAATACATTTGTTATGTTTTTTTAAATCTTTGTTGACACTTATCTGTGTATTTTTTCATGATCAAATGGTTATTGTTAATATTGAAAAGGTTACCAAAGATTAGTAACCTTGCTTTTTTTAATATATGTGAAAGTGCATTCTCATTATTGATTCGGTGATGTATAACTTGAAATATTTGCCGCAGTAATGAATGCTATTGATTATATAGCACCAAGATTTCACTAGGAACAAAGACCGTTTTTTCTCATTTTGAGTTCGTGTGTGTAACACACCTATCACGCAACTTAATAGCACAAGCATCAAAAGACATTCAGCTACCTAAAACACAACCTTATTTTCGTAATAACATCGAGTACATTGACATTAGAATTTTTAATCTACAGAGCTGCGCGTCAAAAAACTTTAGACTTTATCAAGGCCAATTTTAGTGGATGCAAGAAATATATATAAGTGATGAAGAAAAATCTGGACTTTATCATGAAAGAGCTAATAGACTCAACCTTGAAGAACGGAGTGATAAGATTTAGGGGAAATGAGAACGGGGGGACAATTACAAAGCCTTGCAGCGGAGTGGAAAAAGTAGTCACTAAGGTGGTAGTACAATCCTCGAGTTCCTGATCTCCTCGGAGTTAATGTGAGAAGTGTTGGTCTTGGCTTGTCACGTGACAACCTGAGAATAGATTGGTGTCTATTCATCTCATTGTCTAGTCGTTAAATAAGTACACATTCAAAACAAGCCAACGTCCCGTAGGTGGGTAGCGCCTTCCGTGCACCTCATGCGGTGCACTGTAGGCATTACTTAAGGTTATTTGTAGTGTCCCTTCGGCCACTAGCTGTAATCCCTTTCGTTCCTTTTACTGTACCTCCTTTCATGTTCTCTTTCTTCCATCTTACTTTCCACCCTCTCATAACAATTGATTCATGGTGCAACTGCCTTGAGGTTTTCCTCCTGTTACACCTTTCAAACCTCTTAACCCCCAGTTTTCCTTTCAGCGCTGAATCACCTCATAGGTCCCAGTGCTTGGCCTTTGGCCTAAATTCTATATACAGTTCAATCTGCCCAAGGAAGGATTCAAAAAGTGACTCACCCAAATATGAGAGGAAAAAGTCCAAATAGACGAGAATGGAATAGGACCGCTGATTTATAATAAAAAAAAAAGTAAATTTAGCCCCTCGAGCTTCGTTACTCCTGATTGATTTCTTTAAAACAAAAGAAACGCCCAAATTGTTTTTAGAAATGAGAGGCTGAATAAATTTGTGAAGGCAATGAATTGGTCATTTTAATTGTTAACGGGAAAATTACGTTAACAGTGCTGTGTAAGTAATTCACTTAGGTAATTTTTTGGGTCATTGTTATATACGCTTTCGAGAGCCAGTATGAGATTGAGTTGAATATACATACACACACACACACACACACACACATATATATATATATATATATATATGTGTGTGTGTGTGTGTGTGTGTGTGTGTGTGTGTGTATTTATATTTATATGTCTATGTGTGTATACCTACATGCGTGTATAAGTAATTCACTTAGGTAATTTTTTGGGTCATTGTTATATACGCTTTCGAGAGCCAGTATGAGATTGAGTTGAATATACATATACACACACACACACACACACACACACACACACACACACACACACACACATATATATATATATATATATATATATATATATATATATATATATATATATATATATATATGTGTGTGTGTGTGTGTGTGTGTGTGTGTATTTATATTTATATGTCTCTGTGTGTATACCTACATGCGTGTACATATGTATGTGTTTTGTTGTCACCATACTCCGTATATCCACAAAGCGTTCTATCTGTTAACATATGTGAAGCACCGAGCTTGTAGAGATCAAGTACTGTATAATGTACTCGAGTTACTATATCTGTAATTATTGGGATTAATATATATATATATATATATATAGAGAGAGAGAGAGAGAGAGAGAGAGAGAGAGAGAGAGAAGAGAGAGAGAGAGAGAGAGAGAGAGAGAGAGAGAAGGTGGGGCGGGCCACT
>JANJGK010000039.1:24951404-24953904 GCA_039081455.1 Macrobrachium rosenbergii | reverse complement strand
AATGCTCTTCTCTGTCATTCCAGAGTCTCTGGAAAGGGGGTAGGGGTGAGGGGGGGTGCAGTTACGAGAGCTGTGAAGGGTATGGGAACTAATGGTGAACTGAAAAATCCTGGAGAAATGGAAAAAAATGACGTTTATTTATTTTTCCTCTTACTTGGAAAATCTCTCTCTCTCTCTCTCTCTCTCTCTCTCTCTCTCTCTCTCTCTCTCTCTCTCTCTCTGTAAAATTCGGGGAAATGGAAAAATATAGTTTATCCATTTATCGTCTTCGAAAATCTCTCTTTCTGTCTGTCTGTCTGTCTCGGAAATGGAAAATTCTCTCTCTCTCTCTCTCTCTCTCTCTCCTCTCTCTCTCTCTCTCTCTCTCTCTCTCTCTCTCTCTCTCTCTAAGGCGCAGGTTGAGTTTCAAATTTCATTTTCTCAAAAAGTCACATAATTTTTTTTTTACTTATGTCAAAGTTCTAGAACTCTCTGCTCCTCCCTGTGTTTCCAGTTTTATCATCATGGGTAAAGGTCGTGTCTTTCGTCTCCTAAAAGTGACATCCAGTCGTTTAGTTTTTCCCCGCGTTTTTTCAACCGGAAACATAATACCAATTTTCGCCGTCCATTTTTATCCTCACTTTACAGCCAATTTTCCGCTCCCCCTCCGTCGTGTCACCTCGCCAAAATTGGCGATTTTTGTATTCCCACTTTGCCAGCTCATCATTCTCCAACCCCCGCCCCTCCCCCCCCCCTAAGTCACACCTCCTTGTCTTTTTTCTTTTTTTTTATGAGAGGACCAATCTCTCTTCCAAAAAGGCCCTTAAGAGAAATTTATGGCCCCACCATCTCCAATGGGGTCGCGTTTCATGATTCTTTATGCCCCCCCCCCCAACCTCTATATCGGAGACGGCTGTCCTTCGCTTGCAAGATTGCCTTACGCCGTCGTTATTGGGGTTTTATGTGTTGTGAGGGAGTGAAAGGTGTAATTCCTTTTTGATTCTCAGGTCTAGAGATGAGAAAATATCGTCTCGAGGCGAGAGAAGAAGGAAATGTAGTCTCAAGGTTAGAGAGAGGATAATACCGTCCTCAAGGGGAGAGAGAAGGAAATATCGTCTCGGGTCTAGAGCGAAGATAATATCGTTCCAGGTCTAGAGAGAAGATAATATCGTCTCAATGGGAGACAGAAGATAATATCGTCTTTAAGGCGGAGAGAGGAAGGAAATATCGTCTCAGGTCTAGGGAAAAGATAGTATCGTCTCAGAGGAGAGAGAAGAAATATCGTCTCAAGGTAATAGAGAAGATAATATTGTCTCAAGTCTGTTGAGTAGAACATACCGTACGGAGTCTGGATCAGTCTTGCCAGAAAACGATGGCCCCTCACCAAAGTCTCTTTTCCTTTCTCGGTTATATATCTGTAGTTGCTCTAAATCTTCGTCTCGATACTCTTATGATAATCTTACTAATAAAACCTTGTTTTCTCAGCTTTTTGGCCCACGACTCTTCCGTAGACATTGGAGTTCAGTAAGGACTGCTTCCTCAAAGTTCTTGAAAATTCTCTTCCTTTCTGGGAGCACTTTGAAGTTTGCTTTTAGAGAATGGTGGTTTTCTGATTTTTTTTTTTTTTTTTTTTTTTTTGCTTAGAAAAGTGCTCTCTCTCTCTCTCTCTCTCTCTCTCTCTCTCTCTCTCTCTCTCTCTCTCTCTCTCTCTCTCTCTCTCTCTCTCTCTCTCATCATTTTACATCCTCTTCCTATCTTAGAAAAGTGCGCTCTCTCTCTCTCTCTCTCTCTCTCTCTGTATATATATATATCTATATATATATATATATATTATATATATATATATTATATATATATATATATATATATATATATACATATATATACATATATACATATATATATATATATATATATATCTATATATATATATATATATATATATATATATATATATATATATATATATATATATATATATATATATATATAGATGGCTATGTGGTTTAGGGCGCGTCACTGTAGTCTCGAGTTCTTGTCTTCCTTGGTTGGAGCCCACGAGACGACGAACTTATTATCAACCAAAAAAAGTCCCCTTCGGGTAACGTATATGAAAATATATTATTTCCGAGGCAGAGGGAATTGGGTATTAAAGGACATTTGTAGTTTAACGCTTGTATATGAATCACGGTGATGTGATAAAATTCATTCATATGTACTGTATATATATATATATATATATATATATATATATATATATATATATATATATATATATATATATATATATATATATATATATATATATATATAAATTCTGTACAGCGTTCATCTGAAATCAGAACATCCACACGTTTTCAACTCTTTTATATTTAACATAGCTGGCAATCAGCCCAGTACATTCATAGAGGTAAATGTTATATTTCGGAGGAGAAATTCAATAACGTTTCCCTGGTGCTCGGTAATTGCATTTTCATAAATTCACTTTTAAATGGTACTTTTATTGCAACTCCTCCATTAA
>JANJGK010000039.1:24923404-24951304 GCA_039081455.1 Macrobrachium rosenbergii | reverse complement strand
AACGAAAATAAGTTCCCCTCGCGGCCACGATACGTTTCACCTTCTTATCTTCTGTTGCCTTGCGAGATTTCCTTCAGGAACAACAACAACAACAACACCAGCAACACGGAAAATAAACAACATTCTTTTCAGCCGCCGAGGTTCCTGGCAGCGTTTCAAACTTCATTGTTGAACGAAGGAGAAAGAAATGGTGCATTTAGAAAAGGTCTCTCTCTCTCTCTCTCTCCTCTCTCTCTCTCTCTCTCTCTCTCTCTCTCTCTCTCTCTCTCTCATGGTCAATACGTGGTGACGTCATCACCTTCGTCGGAAGCCAGGACAAACAAACGAGGTGCAGATGGTTTTTATTGGCTCGTTAGATTCCACATTACGGGATGAGACGAATCCTCGTTTGAGCGTTCTCATCTCTTTGGGTACCCTTTTTCTTTTTTCTTTCCCTGGGAGGGATTTGATCTTGACACGGTATTTTCTCCTCACAGTTCATTGATGGTTACACAACCCGTCACAGTGTTCCCTCGTAATGACCTCTTGTCTGAAGCAAATTATGCGAAGGAGAATTATTTACGGAACGACATTCTTCTCAGCGGTATTCCGTGACGTCACAGGGACGCTGTCCCGTCGTCTCCCAAGGATTGGGTCTTGAGAAAGGTAGATTATTCGGTAAATTACTTCGTTGACCAGTTAATTGCCTGTAGTCGTTGGAAGTGTTTTGAAAGAATTATTGGTAGTTTAATTTATTTAGATTTATCCTTCACGTTATTCAATATATATATATATATATATATATATATATATATATATATATATATATATATATATATATATATATATATATGTATGTATATATACACACAACATATATACAGATTCTTTTAGTGTTCCTTTGCTTGTTCTCATCCCAAAGCTTATTTTTCTTGGTCATCCTCTGTTGATGAATTAGTTCTTCTCTAATAATTCCTCATTTATTACAGAATAGTTGGCTACTTCTTATGCCTTTTCCTCGTCAAGAAGAACAATCATGGTTTTTCTGCTATGTAAGCTTACCAGCACATCCATTCATGGTTGCCAGTACATCTCTGATACATTCTCAAAGGCCTGTCCCTGATCTGTGGGAATAGAGCCTGTGCTGCAGTGGTTCTGCTTTTCTTAGGAACCTTTTTAACACCATATCCTCAGTTGTGTGTGTGTTTTTTTCAGGCAGCTTATGAGCGATATGTGTCTGATTATTTTGTCCTAGAAATTTACTGTGTGGTCCAAGTCTGGATTGCTTATTAAATCGTTAGGAAATATAGTCACTGAGTTGGCTAGGGCAGAATATTTTCCCTTCCGCAGTGCTGTCTCCAGAGTCTTAATGACATAGGGCATTTTGCGTGCTAGTGGCTGGAAATAATACGAAGTCATAAATAAAAATTCTGATTGAGGTAGGTCAACTTAACCCTAGGTAAGATACCATGTTCCTTTGTATGAAGTGGACTTACGTAAAAAGTGTTATGTATTGTAAAATATTAAGCACTGCCACCAACCCATATCTTGAGCAACTTGAGCAAAAATCCATCTAGCACTGCTTACATCAGGAAGGAAGTTCTAATTTGCCACAGTAATATGGCATAAGATTTGTCAAGTGACACACTGAGGCTACAGACCTCCAACCCCACCGTCTCCAAGGACGCGCCCAGGAAATTACCAGTCATTAACCGCGCACAGAGGTTTGGCAACTTTTGCAACTGGGAGATGGTAGTAGTAAGCCCCAGACTCTTCGTTGTGAACAGAGAATGGGCATCCTCTTGGTCCACTTCTAACTACTAACCACATTTTCTTTTCTAATGCAAACGTAAACAGACACACTGAGTCATTCCACCAAAACTAGTCTACTTACAAATATAGACGCGTTGTTGTAGATTCCTTATGATAGTTCAAGAATATACTTTCTCTGTCTACTGAAAACTCTCATTGTTGCTTATTGGCCTCTTTATGAATAGACCAGATCTCACCGGCACATCGCTTACACATGGATGAACACTCAGAGGTTTCATTGGGTTATGAATTCTACTTTCACCGGAAGGTGTTAATCTTCCAGTTCTCAGTCAGTCTTTTGGAATGAGGTTGAGAGCCCCGATGACCATTTCCACATCGGCGTAATTCACTAAGGTATAGTGGGTGTTGATAGAAACGTGCCTAAAGCTTTTTGTTTTACTCTGGGAACCAACACAGGGAACCAACAAGGAACCTCCTGTAAGTGAAGCAAGAATGGAAAGCAATGGGTCAGAATAACCAATACATACATACATACATACAAGACACACACAAACATATTATTATATATATATATATATATTATATATATATATATATATATATATATATATATATATATATATATATATATATATATATATATATATATATATATATATACTCTCTGTCTTCGCCTGTTGAAGAGATAAGTTATTGATATCCTGCACTTCGTTTCCTTTTACGAAGAAAACCGTAACTGTGTGCCTTTAGAAGAGCTCGTATTCCCGATGCGTTTGGACAGCAGATCACAATTCCCCCTACAGGATCTTTCTGGATAGACCCAAGACGACTCCAATCTATTGCGTCGATAACGTTTCATAACCTCGATTACGCTCCGTACGTCAGGGGGGGTACCAAATGGCGTCGCATTGTCTCCTCTTCTCTTCGTGATTTGATTGCCCAGGGACCAATCCCAGCGGTCCGCGGACCCCTCACCGCATCTTACTGGTTCGCAACAAGGATGTTCTCGTTGAACGTCTTTGAACACTAAGCGTGAACAAGGATGTGGGTGGCAATTGTTTGATGGGATTTCATGAGAAAGAGCGCTCACGTTTCATTGGCACAGGGGTGTTGCAGGGTGAGATTCTTGGGTGTTGCGTGTTTTTTTATTTTCTTTTTTCTTGTCAATTTTGTCCTTTTTTTTTTTTTTATTGTTAGGGTAGACTGTTACTAGGAAAATGTGCAAATTTGTAAGATGTTACTGAATATTACTTAAGTAGGTCAGAATACAAATAGGAGGTGGGTGGTTGTAATATATTCCATTGTATGATTAAATATCTGCTAAAAATGTAGTGACTAAGATACATTGTTTTTTACTAACCATGCAAATCCTTTTTGTAAATTTTGCTGACAAATGTAATGGAGATCAGTCCTACCATATCATGACTGAAATATAACTTGAGCAAAAAAGGCCTTCATCGAGAGATGAAGTCAGATTATAAGTGATCAGCTTAGAATGTTTAATACTTGTAGATGAAATTAAACGTATTTATGAGTTTTCATCCATAAAACTACATTTGATCCGGTTAAAGTTACTCAACCTAAGTGGTAGATTTTATTTTTATTTATTTTTTTATTTTATTTATTTATTTCGGTAGAATGAATTTAACAGCTATCAGGTCAGGCGGTGAGAATGGTATTTAGGGCATGTTAATCTTATTCATTACTTATTTTTCTCTTTTCTGTTTTCATTTCTTCTTTTGAAATTTTCTTTTACATTATCTTACTTTTGTTAGTTCTTCCTACTGATCTCTTGAAATCATTAATTCTTTTGTGCTCACTCTATAAATCTAAGAAGTGCCTTAAATTTATTATTATTATTATTATTATTATTATTATTATTATTATTATTATTATTATTATTAAATTGCAAACACATACAGAGAACGACTCGAAAATGCCATTAAATCGTTTGGATGTCCATATGAAAGAAAAACAGTTCAGATGAAAATATAAAGGTGGATTAGAAATGTGTACGTATTGTTTCTCCTAGCAAAAGATGGTCTGCACAAAGAACAACAGAGCTGCCGCTGCCACATTCGTAGTTTAATTGCTGAATTGTGAGTGAACCCTTTGCGCTAAAAGTTTCCACAAAAGCTGTTTCATACATCTCCAAGAAGGAAGGCTTATCAGCCTTGCGTCGATCCTCCTTCACACATTGCGCCACTCACCTCTGGTTTAGTTATATATATATATATATATATATATATATATATATATATATATATATATATACAGTATATATATATATATATATAATATATATATATATATATACAGTATATATATATATATATATATATATATATATATATATATATATACAGTATATATATATATATATATATATATATATATATATATATATATATATAGTATATATATATAAATATATATATATATATATATATATATATATATACATACACACACACATACATACATACAGTATATATAAATATACAGAGAGAGAGAGAGGTAGCTATATATATATATGTCTATATATATATATTTATATATATATATATATATAGAGAGAGAGAGAGAGAGAGAGAGAGAGAGACAGAGACAGAGACAGAGACAGAGAGGTAGCTATATATATATAGAGAGAGAGAGCTATATATATATATATATATATATATATTATATATATATATATATATATATATATATATATATATATTTGTAGAGAGAGGTAGCTATATATATATATATATATATATATATATATATAGAGAGAGAGAGAGAGAGAGAGAGAGAGAGAGAGAGAGAGAGAGAGAGAGAGAGAGAGAGAGAGAGAGGGGTGAGAAATAACTGGGAAAAAAAAAATTATGCCAATCGAACATATGCATCAAATATAGTCTTACAGTCTCATGGTCACGTCCATTTTTTGTTGTGACGCCAATTGCGGTTAAACCCAGCCAATCATCCCCATCACTAGTCGGCCATCTTGGCCTCTTACGGCCCTTTAAGGCCTTAAGCTCAAAAATGGTCTTGCCCATAACACAGCCAGTCGCCAGCAGTCATCTTCAGACCACATCATTCACTTGAGTATAAATAGAGACAATTTTATGGAGATTGAACGCTCTCATTTTATTACTTGTTGCGTGGACGTTGGATGGACGTTATACGACGTGCAACGTGGCCCATTATCCATTGTGTATGTGAGTTTTTTGGGGGGCTGCAAGAATCTGTTTTGCCCACACTTGTCTCGTCTCATTCTCGGATTTTCTATATTTAGAAGGCTGGGGCTGACTAAATCTAGTTTGACTCGTGGGAGAGAGATGGGCGAAAAAGGATTTCGGGTCTATTTTTGGGACTGCCTTTTCTCCAGATATTAGCGTGGGCATTGCTTTTCAAGGCTTCTTGACTTCACACCAGGTTGTCGCACAAGGCGTTCTATATCTGCAGGTACTATTCTTAGAAATCGAGTACGAAAGAAGTCAGTAGTTTTTATTTTATTTAAGGTTCAATTTAGCCATGATCTCGCGTCTGATAATGCTATAATAGGACAGGCCACCACTTGGCCGTGGTTGAAAGTTTCATGGGGCTGCAGTTTATACAGGATTATACGGCGTACAGAAAACTCGATTGCGCCGAAGAGGGAAAGTAGTCAGTAGTTTTAATTTGTTTAAGGTTCAATTTAGCTATGATCTTGCGTCTGATAACGCTGTAATAAGACAAGCCACCACCTGGCCGTGGCTGAAAGTTTCATGGGCCGCGGTTTATACAGCATTATACACTGTACAGAAAACTCTATTGCGCCGAAGAAACTTCGGCGCATTTTTTTTTTTTTTTTTGTCAACAGTCCTTTATATTCTCAGGGATTAGTGGCCGAATTCCATACAGAAAGCTCAAATTGAATGCCTAAACTCCTGAAAAGCAATTACGAAGCTTTCGGGGTCACGGCACAAGCAACTTCTGCAAACGCATTGCTCAGCAATTCTTGCTTCAGCAAAGATACTCGGCGTTAAACCTGGTCAGTACTTGGACTGCCGCCAAGCAAGACGCTCTGGGCCTCTGAGCAACCGGTGGGCAGGCCATGGTGTTAGGAAGGGTATCCTAATTTTCGGTTTGGTTTAAAGGCAGGATTTTTGGTTAAAAATATCCATCCAATAATTTTATTATTTATATAATCTGGTTGTATGGTCTCTCTCTCTCTCTCTCTCTCTCTCTCTCTCTCTCTCTCTCTCTCTCTCTCTCTCTCTCTCTCTCTCTCTCTCAAGGAGCTTTTCTCTCTTCAGTTCTTCATCAGCTCTCATAAATTATTTGCCCTTAACAATTACTATTACAAAATGATCACAGTTGGTATCGGGAATTATTAACACGGTTGAAGCATTACCTGATAAAACGCCACCTTTCTGTTTAGGCTAAACGGAACTCGAGCAGAAAACATGAATGAATAAAGAAAACGGGAGAAGATTTTTTTTTTGAGATTTCTAAAACGAAAAACGCGTCACATAGTTATGGCAGAAATTGCCATATCAAGGTTCCCGTAGGGGGGTTAGTGCCGTCAGTGCACCTCACGTGGTGCACTGTAGGCATTATTTAAGGTTCTTTGCAGCGTCCCTTCGGCCCTAACTGCAACCTCTTTCATTCCTTTTACTGTACCTCGGTTCGAATTCACTTTCTTCCATTTTACAATAATAATTATTAGCATTTAAAGGTGATTTAAAAAAAACATTTGCAATAACTGATATAATTTTATCTTTTTTTTTTATTAGTTTTATAGGTCATGTCCACCAGCGTTCAAGCCCCTTCGCGATTACAAGGTTTCAGTGTTGCTGCAATTTCCACTTGTATGGTATCTGTACCGGGCGTGTTTGTGGAAGGGGGGGGGGGAATATTGGGGGAAATAGGGAGGGGGTAGATTGGGGATAGAGGGGGGGCGTGTTGCCGTCCACTTCTGTCAATAATAATACCTTGACCTGAACATTTGCCGGACGTCATTGCATCTTGGCAATTTTTCTCGCTTATCTAAATACTATTTTTCATTTAGTACAGTTTGAAAGTTTGTGAAATAATGCATTGTACATTCTTTTGTAAATGACACTTATATAAGTTATATTTTTCATTTAGTACAATTTGAAAGCTTGTGAAGTTTTGCATTATGCATTTTTGTCTAAATGGCACTTATCTAAATTATATTTTTTATTTAGTACGATTTGAAAGTTCGTGAAGTAATGAAAAATATAACTTAGATAAGTGTCATTTACTTAAGAATGTATAATGTATTACTTTACAAACTTTCAAAGCGTACTTAAAGAAAAATATTATTCAGATAAGTGCCATTTACATTAGAATGTATGTAAATGGCACTTATCTGAATAATATTTTTCATTAAGTGCACTTTGAAAGTTTGTGAAGTAATGCATTATACATTCTTATGTAAATGACACTTACCTAAATAATATTTTTCATTTAGTACAATTTGAAAGTTTGTAAAGTAATGCATTTTACATTCTGGTGTAAATGGCACTTATCTAAATAATACTTTTCATTTAGTACAATTTGAAAGTTTATGAATAAACGTGTTAAACATTCTTATTTAAATGGTAACTTCTCTTGAAGTATTAAATTATCAATGTAAAACGTGGGAGTTGATGAAGAATTTTGCCCCCACTTGCACACAGTCATTGAAAGACGTAATTTTCTAAATGTCCAGGAGCGTTATGGATTTTACCACTTTTATATTAATGGTTTATTTATTTTTTATTTTATATTAATATATATATATATATATATATATATATATATATATATATATATATATATATATATATATATATATATTTATATTGCAAATTAGTGCATCCTGTTATTCAGTGGGTTGGTTTTTGGTGGAATATGAAAACCCTTTCAATAAAAGACCAGTTTTCATCATTTTAGTTTTCATCAAGTGCTGTTTTCCGTTTTAAAATTTCATGAATTATTATCATTACACCAATTGTAGGTAACAGGTTGTGGCAAGGGTGTTTAATTCATTAGGCAAAAGGCTAAGTTGCTGTGTTTTGTTTTGAAATTTCATGAATTATTATTACACCTGTTGTAGGCAACTCATCATGTATACCTCTAGTATTAAGAGCCTGCTTTCGAAAAGCATTATTTCTTGCTTTCAGACAAAGACAGCTGTGGCAAGGGTTTGTAACTTGTTGAGCAAAAGGCTAAGTTGCTGTTTTTCGTTCTAAAATTTCTTGAATTATTATTATTACACCTGTTGCAATTCATCATGTATACCTCTAATATAAAGAGCTCGCCTTCGGAAAGCATTCTTTCTTGCTTTCAGGCAAAGGCAGTTGCGGCAAGGGTTTTTAACTCATTAGGCAAAGGGTTAATTTTCTTCAAAGTGTTTTTCCCCGTTATACAAACGGTAAATTTGAGCGTTTTACCCCTTAGGTAAGACGGGTCAGCTTCGCATTTCTTGAGTTTGTAAAGGTCAGTCGGCTCTCTTTGGAAATGAACACTCCCCATTTGAAGAATTAAGGGTCATGTAAATGTGCACCTTATTTGGCGTACACTTAATGTACATTATATGTACATTAATGTATATATAATGTACGTTATATAATAAATATATAATAAATGTATATATAATGTACGTTAATGTAGAAAGGTCAATACTTTCAGTGTAAATAAAATAGTATTTAAAACTTCTGTTCAAAAAGTATTCACGAGTCAGTATGTTTGTATTTTAAAAATATATTTAAATGAATAGTAAATATTGTAATGTAGTGAATATACTTTAATTGTTAATTTTATTTATGTAAATATATTACAAACTGTAAGAATTGTAAATGTATATTTTCTTAAAAAATGTAATTAGGCCAATTTTCATGAAGTATTATACCTATATAATATTAAAAATGAATTTTTTTTTAGTATATATATGAGGCGTTCAGCATTAGAAGGTCCACTCGCCACAAACAAATTTTTGAGTTATAAGCCATCAACGTTTTGGAAATTGAACCTGCTCCAATTTCTTTACTTTTCGAGATACAAAGTTGAATTTTGTATGAGATGAAGTATTTGCGTTCTTGCGCCATCAAAGTTCTGGAAATTCAACCTACTTCAATTTCTTTATTTTTCACGATACAAAGTTGAATTTTGTATGAGGTGAAGTATTTGCGTTCATGAATAGGGTAGTATGCATAAAAAAATAATAGTTCAATCCCATCCCTCTTTTTGGGGAAAAAAGGAGGATTATTTTAAAGCTGATCAGGCGAAAACCTGATATGCCCCTTGTAAATGGCGAGATTCCGTAATGTATTTCAGCTCTTTCGTACAGAATCTGGTTTTGTGAAGTGAGTTGACTGTGTTTAAAAGGTCAGTTTTCATGGAATATTTAACCCCTTTACGTAACGCTTTTGCTAAATGTCATGCACATTGTGAAATGGGCCAGGTGCAGAAAATTATCGGCTTTTAATTAAATATTCTGTTACTTGAAGGTTGCACTTCTGTGTATTATTTCTCGTTACACCGACTTATGTAATTAGATTTTTTTTTTTTTTTTTGTGCTTTTATTTCCCCACTCGTGTGACTTTATTATTATTATTATTATTATTATTATTATTATTATTATTATTATTATTGTTATTGTTGTTGTTGTTGTTGTTGTTATGGCAGAAGATAAACGCACCCTACAGTATATAATTGTAAGAATAACTTTATTATTATTATTATTATTATTATTATTATTATTATTATTATTATTATTATTATTATTGCACAAGATAAACATACCTTACAGTAAATAATTGTAAGAATAATCTATTATTATTATTATTACTATTATTATTATTTATTATTATTATTATTGCACAAGAAAAACATACCTTACAGTAAACAATTGTAAGAATAATCTATTATTATTATTATTATTATTATTATTATTATCATTATTATTATGGCACAGGACAAACACACCCTGCATTAGATCATTGTCAGAATAACTTCTATAATTAAATTAATAATGCTTGTTATCTGTCTGCCCGCATCTTGTATAAACCATCTCTAATTTTAGACCGCAGAAT
This sequence comes from Macrobrachium rosenbergii, assembly GCA_039081455.1. Lineage (NCBI taxonomy): Eukaryota > Metazoa > Arthropoda > Malacostraca > Decapoda > Palaemonidae > Macrobrachium > Macrobrachium rosenbergii. The sequence goes on along the minus strand of JANJGK010000039.1, from coordinate 24,941,483 downwards.
GAAATCGTCTCGAGAGAGAGAGAGAGAGAGAGAGAGAGAGAGAGAGAGAGAGAGAGAGAGAGAGAGAGAGCAATTTCGCATGATATGGTGAGGTATCGCAGCCACTCCCTCCTTTTTTAAATGCTCGTTCAGCTGCATTCTTTCTCGGCGGCTTAAATTGTCGTGCTGTGAGGCAACAGAGTTTTATGTTTAGGCAAATAAGGTTGATGTTGAATCATCATCAGCAGATTTAATTATGGAGACACTAATGGGTTACAACCGTTGACCTTTGAAGCGAAGATATTTTGCAGCATTTTTCCTTAATTGGAGGGCTCAAATGACCCTAAAAATCAGTTTTAATCAGCGGAGAAGGTTATATTCTTGCTTGTTAAATCACTCACTATTATTATTATTATTATTATTATTATTATTATTATTATTATTATTATTATTATTATTATTATTATTATTCCTTAATTGGAGGGCTTAAATGACCCTAAAAATCAGCCTTAATCAGCAAAGAAGAGTATATTCTTGCTTGTTAAAACACTCACTAGTATTATTATTATTAATATTATTATTATTATTATTCCTTAACTAGAGGGCTTAAATGACCCTAAAAATCAGTCTTAATCAGCAAAGAAAAATATATTCTTGCACGTTAAATCACTTACTATTATTATTATTATTATTTTTTTTTTTTTTTTTTTTTTTTTTTTTTTTTTTTTTTTTTTTTGAGAACACGAACCCTCTTCATGTGAAACAAGCCCACCACAGAGGCCATTGACTTGAAATTCAAGCTTCCAGAGAATACACTAGAAAGGGCAGCTGGAATTGGTCTTTGTGCACAGAAAGTAACTTACAGAAGGTTGAAGAAGAGATAATTATGGACTCGCGTGAAGGAGTATAAGTGGGATTAAGGATTGTGAATTTGTAAGAAGAGTTCTTAGTTAGATTTGTTTTTAATGTGCGGTTGTGTGTATGTATGCAATAAATGTGTGCGTGTCTGTGTATGTATGCGAGTAAATGTGTGTGCGTGTGTATGTGTATGCAGTAAATATGTGCTTGTAAGTGGGTACGTGTGCAGTAAATATGTGCTTGTAAGTGGGTATGTATGCAAGTAAATATATGCTTGTAAGTGGGTACGTATAGAGTAAATATGTGCTTGTAAATGGGTACGAATGCAATAAATTGTGCTTGTAAGTGGGTACGTATGCAGTAAATATATATGCATGTAAGTGGGTACGTTTGCAATAAATATGTGCTTGTTAATGGATACGTTTGCAATAAATATGTGCTTGTAAGTGGGTACGTATATAATAAATATATGTTTGTAAGTGGGTACATATACAGTAAGTATGTGCTTGTAAGTGGGTAAGTTTGCAGTAAATATGTACTTGTATATGTGTATGTGTGCAAGTAAATGTGTACAGTATGTGTGTATGTATGCATTTCACGCTCACGCATACATACCTTAAAAAAATTGGGTCAGGGTCTGAGTCTTCAAACAGAGGTGCTATGTTTGACATACAAGATCACGGAATTGGGGAAAAGAGAGAGAGAGAAAAAAGAAAAGAAAAAAAAACTTGCCGTGTCAGTAAGCGATCCCTTGCGCTGATAAATGGAAAGTTACCAGACCCCCCAGTGAGGGAGTCTCCTCCTTTCTCCTCCACCCCCACCCCCCTTTCCCCCCCTCTCTTTCTCTCTCTCCCTCTCTCCTTCCCTTCTAAGCACACAGCGTCTTTCTCTTTCTCGCTGCCTTTCCTCACTTCCTTTCTCTCAGCTCGTATTTCTTCCCAGATATTTCTCTGTTAATTTTTTTTACTTTTTATTGGAAGGATTAAACTTACATTATTTACAATTACAATATTTACAATATGGTTACAGTGTACATCAAGGCATAGTATTCATAGGCATTTCTTTACATAAGCTTGATCCCTCTAAACTGACAATTTACACGGTTTGGTTACCGGCTACCCAAAAACAGTAATTAATATTATAGTCTTTTGTGAAAATTTTAGAATGGTTATTGGACAAGAAGAGCTTACGCTTATGCGGAATTTTCTGACCAGTTCAGTCAGTCAACTCTAGAATGATCGAGTTTTATATAACTACTATAAATAGGAAATGTGTAGGTTCGACTTATTATAGGCCTAGGTGACTGAGCTCGCCTGACAGAACACTTGAAATAGGACCTCTCTCCTTCGAATATTTTTTCGAAGAGTTTTGTAGTTCGCGGTAAATTCTGTCTATTGTAATTTGATAGCATTTTGACTCAACTGCTGCACAGTATCATCTTAGTGATGTAATTGTCATATTGCCTGTTCGAGCCTTCTTCCTTGCTGTTCAGATAACTTAGTACAAGTTTATAGGTATTGCAGATGAAACTTCTTCTTGATTTTATGTTACTGAGTCAACAAAGATTTTTAAAAAATTACCTTTCAAAACTAAGACATTTTGAGCAGTGACACAGAAAGCCTTTGTTGATTAAATATTGCAGATTTGTGAGAATCTTGCGTGGTTTGGGTACATCCTTGCTAACTCTTGGCCAAAGATTGTTGTCCCTGGAAAACTGTGTTGCTTGCAGTAGTAAGACTAGAACCCCAGATCTTTTTTGTTTCTGTTCATTTTGTATTTCCCTTTGCCTCCTCTTACTTCTTCCTAATGAACACCATATTCTTTGGAAGCCTGAATTTCAAGTCAGTGGCCCATGTGGCGGGCTCGTTCCTCATGAATAGGGTTCATCTTCTGAATAATAATAGTGAATATATAAAGATTTACTCCCCTTAGAATACTCGAATATTAGTGAAAAAGTTACTTCCACTGAATACTAATGTAAGGGCGGTGATATTTTGAGAATGACAGACAATTAAAAGTAGAATTAGCCTACAGATCTAATGTACTTTTAACAATTACAGGTGCCAAAAAAGGACGCCCAAAAGAGTTTCAGAGAACAGAACAAGTCTGCGTTTGTGCTGGGAGTGAATTTATTATTGGAAGTATATTGTAAAAAAAAAAAAAAATGCAAGCATTGCAGCTTAAATTTGATGTCCATTAGGAACTATTTAGATGAGAAAAATACCAACAAGCACTCGTAGATTGGTAAAATAGTTGCTTGATTTTCTCTTATAATAAAAAACCCACCCATGAAATCAGGTTCAAGGAGCAGCCAGGTCTCAACGATGAGGAAGCATAACCAGTAACTTCTAAAGTGAGTTTTTACTGTAAAAAATTTTTTTTTATATTGTCAGAATTGACTGGAGTAAGGAAGCCGGTGAAATTGAAGGATACAGGTTATTCGAAGTTAGTGGAGGAGCCAAGTAACCACCGGAGGATTTCCTTCGGGGCAGGGCTAGGAAAAGGCTGGAACGGAAACTAAGAGAATGAGGACATAGGGAAGTCACGATAAAGCAGAAACGAAAGGAAGAGAAAAGAATGATCAACCCCTTAACTACCCAAGCGCTTAGCAAGCGAGCAGAGGTAAAATCTATGCGAATAACGAAGTTAATGGTTAAATATTTTAATTTACGGGGTTCAGCATTCATCAACGGAGAGAAAAACAACATACCTCACTAACAATGAAGGCAATAAAGCAACCGCCCAGAGATAGAAGAGGAAGCAGAAAAACAACACCAACAGAGCAAGCCACAAATCAGCTGAGCTGTTTGACAGGTTACAAGGGTGGGTGGGGAGGATGCCCGATGTACGGGGAGGAGGAGGTGGGTGGGGATGGGGTAGGAAGCGGGAGGGGTAAGTGAGAGAAGTGAGAAAGAGAGACAGCCGCGAGAAATGAGGGTGACGGGTGGGTTTTTGTAGGGGGGGTGAGAAGAGAAGAACGTTTCTCTATGGCTTCGAGCTGCTTGCCCGGGCGTTATTTATTTATTAATTTTGTTTCGATTTTTCGTCCATTTTTAGTTTACCCTGATGCCAATAATAAATTTAATCGTTTATTTTCAAGGTAGGTTATTGATTTTTGCGAAAGGATACGTAATGTAATTGCGTTATGAAGTACGTATGAGGAAACCGGCCGGCAATTGCTTTTGGGGGGGATTCGGTAGCTCGGAGCGGTCGGAGGGTGGGGGGAGGGTCTCTGAGATACGTGACGTTACCACTAAATCCTTTTCAGTAAATGCAATTTTGGTAGAACTGTTTATTATTTTGTAACCTTTTTATATGTATTTGAATTAGATAATGTCACTTTGACACTCTCCACTAAGTCTCCAACAGTAGGTGGAGAACGAGAACGCTCTTGAAATTAAATGCCAAACTGGCAACTGGAACCCTGACTCAGATCAGCTGGGCTAGCACAAGAGGTGAGGAAAGATTAAAGCGTTTGTTGAGAGGTAGAAAAGAGAAGTTGGGGTTGGTGAGGAAAAGCGGGGGCTGGGGAGGAGGGGGGGTTTATGCCAATAAGGGAAGAGGATGAGGATGAGGAAGAGGAGGAGGAGGGAGGGGAGGAGAAGACTGAGAGAAAGGGGGAGTTAGAAGAGGCCTATAACTGGATTGATGATGATAGGCCTTCAACGCCTGATGCATTTAATATATTGATGTTCTTGGGGAATGACTGAATACCACCTCCCCCCCCCCTCTCTCTCTCTCTCTCTCAGTTCGGGCATCGCTTTCCGAATATAGGAACTGCTAAATTTAGCCGCACTTATCTTTTTGGTTCTCTATCTCCCTCCCGCCTCCCTCCACAAAAAATAAAGGAAGCAGGTTTTCAGGCGAGAAAAATATAAAATGTAAAGAAGAGAAAGAAGTGTTAGTTCACAGGAACTAAAGATATGAGAGGTTTAGCATAATATGAATACTTTTAATTAACATTTTCCGATTACTCATATTGTATAGGGTTAGATCTAAATTTTTTTTTCCCTTAAAGCGAAATGGATCAGTAGCAAATTACAGGTTTTAATTAAATTATATGTGAAGCAATGCCAGTGGAACAGTGCAAACAATGGATAGGGAGATCAGTAAATAATGAGATTGACCATGTGAATTTGAATATTAGACCTTTCAGCAATAACGAAGAGAAAAAAAAAAGTACCAGAACTTGTAGACCGTCACAGCTTATAACAACTGATCAGAAAATGGAAAAGAAATACTATAAAATATATCCAAACCTGCAAATAATTATTATCAAGGGTTTTTGAGGTAAATAGAAGTCTAAGGAGGAGTTTCTTGCTCCTTACGGTTATCAGAAGGTGGGTAAGGTTTAAGGAAGGGGGAGGGGAGAGGAGGGGAAAGGGGAGGGGGGGGTTATTGGAGGGTTTTAGAGTTGGGTTGGGCCTTCAAGAAGAAGAAGAAGAAGAGGACGTTCTGAGGAGAGAACTGGAGGAGGTTTGGGGGAAGGTGACTTTGAACGCTTGTTCAAGACCCTCCTATATTTTTCTTCCCTCCTCCTCCTCCTCCTCCTCCTCCTCCTCCTCCTCCACCTCCTCCTGTCATCCCCAATGTTCTTATGTTTATGTTTCGTTGATCTGATATTCAGTTTATTAATTTCCCATGTTTATCTATCTTGTTTTGCTTTCTTTCTTCGTTGCAATTTCCGTTCGCCGCTGTCTTCTGACTGAAGTTATAGACTTTATTTAGTAAGAGCAAAATAATGTTTTGAGAAGTTACTTTGTACAGTTTTCTATGTACATGAGAAGTAGTAGAGGGCTTCTGTAATAATAATAATAATAATAATAATAATAATAATAATAATACCGGTTTTCTGTTTAACACTTCCGTATATACACTCCAAAGCACCCTAGAATACTGGTATGTAGAGTGTAGATATAGGTGTGTGTATATATACTAACTTTATCACATACACAGTTGTTCTGTGCATTAGTACAATTACTAACAGGACCTCGTTCAAACTGGATGATATCTAGTGGAGATATTTATTCAGAAAAAGTTACAAGCTTTCTAGGACAAACGGATACTTGAGAATGAGGACTGTTTGTCCTAGAAAGTTTGTAACTTTTTTCGAATAAATATCTCCACTAGATACCAACCAATTTGAGTGAGGTCCTATTAGTAATATATATATATATATATATATATATATATATATATATATATATATATATATATATATATATATATATATTGATTAAGAGATAATCTTTGGTCAAATAGGAGCACTTTCCCTCACAACTCAAAAGGAATGAAAATACAGGTATGGTACGAAACATTTTTTTATCACAAACACACTTGCATACATATACCCGTTCCCCTATCGTTACCAACAGTGTACAAACAGCAGTCGTCACTGCATAGGTTCATTTCAATGGCAGAATAAGAACGTTTTCTCCCTTTTTTATTTCAGGCACTTAAAAGTGAGGAGAAATCTGGAAATAAAAAAAAAAATTGCATGTGAATCCTCCCAAAGCGGAAGTGACGTGACAAAAAGGCTTTTTTTTAATTTTTTTTGTTATTTATCTTATGGTAACAAAGGCGGACTTTTTGTCTGTTGAAAGGTCAACATTTCGTTGATTGACTTAGGTTTTTATTATTATTATTATTATTATTATTATTATTATTATTATTATTATTATTATTATTATTATTACTGCTACGTCAGTAATGGAATTACATTATTATTATTATTATTATTGCTACGTCAGTAATGGGATTACATTATTATTATTATTATTATTATTATTATTATTATTATTATTACTGCTACGTCAGTAATGGAATTACATTATTATTATTATTATTATTGCTACGTCAGTAATGGGATTACATTATTATTATTATTATTATTATTATTATTATTATTATTATTATTATTATTATTATTGTGGGGATTGATACTGTCGTTACTGTTACACCAGCAATAGGGTTACATGATTATTATTATTATGATTATGATTATTATTATTATTATCACTGCTACGTCAGAATGGGATTACATTATTATTGTTATTATTATTATTATTATTATTATTATTATTATCACTGCTACGTCAGAATGGGATTACATTATTATTGTTATTATTATTATTATTTTATTATTATTATTATTATTATTATCACTGCTACGTCAGAATGGGATTACATTATTATTATTATTATTATTATCACTGCTACGTCAGAATGGGATTACATTATTATTATTATTATTATTATTATTATTATTATTATTATTATTTCTGCTGCATGCTATACTCTTTAATATTCCGTTAGTTGCCGTCAGATCCTACGGAGCAATTTTTCTCTGCTAACTACTTTACACTTGATTGACAAATCACGTTATCGTGACCAGTGTATTTAAGTCTTTATGATATTAGCTCTCTCTCTCTCTCTCTCTCTCTCTCTGTACGTTGCAGTGGTTCAGGGATCGAGTCCCGGGCAAGGCAGAGCAAATAGTATACGTTCCATTGAAATAGATTGACCTGAACAGTACATAATGCAGCAGGTAGTTAGTCAGCTTTGGTGGGTCATAGCCAACTGGCATTTTTCCAATTTTTTTTTTTTTACTGATATAGAATTTGTCACACGATTAGTTTGGTTTAGTCAAGCTGGCACTATTATACCAGAACGGCGGATCGCTGCTCTAAGATTTGAAAGGGAGCAGAGAAGTCTGGTGTGGAACTTTGGACTCCGCCCAACTTACAGAGACACGTTGTGTGGGATTTGATCATTCACAGCTCATCTGTGGTAAAATTGATTGGAATCGCTTGGATGCAAATTTCATAAAATGAACTTTGCGGTCATTGTGGAGACTTGTGTTAGCCCAAACTGTGGGCAATTAATTATGTAGAAGCCGTTAAAAATTACTAATAACGCTGCGGAAAATTAATAATTGCTTCAACAAGGAACAAATCAGATGAATTCAAATCAGCGGAACTCCAGCACTGACTTATACTTTGGGAACTTAGCGATGACTTATAATGAGAATTGTGATGACTTGCAGTATGTCAGAAGGTAACGATGACCTCAACTTTGGGGGAGAATATCGATGACTGAAACTGACTGATGAAGTCACTTGGACGTCAACTGTGGGAAAATGGGAATTGTTTAACTGTATAAAAGACTGACAGGTTGACATTGCGTGATTTGATGTTGACTTGGGGTGTGGGAGAAATTTTTTTTTTTTATTTAAAATATCCTATGTACAAAATATGTTATTCTTTGACTACAATATTGTGTGTGATTTGATGTTGACTTGAGCTGTAGTAGGCATTCTTTTTTTATTATTATTTAAAATATCCAGTATACAAAATATAGTATTCTTTGACTGCAATGTTGTGTTTAGGAGCTTTCAATATTCTACAAATTGTTTTCATACACAGTACTCAATAATCAACTAAAATAGCTCTCTTGTTTATACGGTAATCTGTACCCTTAGCGTTTACTGATGCTGTTATTCTCTTCACTGTGTTGGAGTTAGTGTTAATCGAAAATTAATTATATTAAAAGGTATTATTATTATTATTATTATTATTATTATTATTATTATTATTATTATTATTATTATTATTCAGAGGATACAGATGACATCTGGTGTGATCCAGTTTTTTACCGGCCGCCGTTGCAGTACAAAGTCTAAAGCAACCTTTGGTGCCCCTTAATCGCAAGACCGACATTCTTCCGCTAGAAAACGGCCTTTTAATGACAGCTACTGCACATTTTGACATTTAGCGGACTAGTTTTTGCGTGACGTAATGTCTGCTTTTGTTGATGATCTCGGAGTTTGTCTGTGTTCTTATAACCGTTCCATTTTCGTCCTCATCTGTTATTTTCTCCTTGTTACCGTTACGTCTGACTCTATGTATAAGATTTAACTTTTTTATATATATATTTTGTCATTGTTTTTGTTACGTTATTACGATTTTTCACATTGTCCCGCTATTTATTCATTCTGTATATTCATTATGTCAATGTCTTCTCCGTTGAGGGGGTACCGCCATTAAAAATCACTATTATTATTGTCATTGTTCCCAATGCCCTCTTAGCGACTGAAGAAGACCCCCTTAAATAATACCCATACCCCCTACCGAAGCCACTGTCAGAAACGCGATGGGGCCTTTCTCCTCCCCCTCCTCCCTCTCCCCCTACCACCCTCCCCAGACACCCCCAAGCCGTCACGCCACTGCTGTTAGGATCAGCTGGTCCAACGGTTACTGGAGAAGGGAGGGTGACGGGTGGGGTTTCCCTATGGGAAAGGGGGTGGGGTTTCCGTAGGTGGGGGGGATGGGGTGGAACTGGTGAGGAGAGGAGGGAGGAAGGCTCTGAGGAAAGGTAGAAGGTTTAGGGAGAAGGGAGGAATTTATATGGGGCTGAAAAAGGAAAGAGTGGTTCAGGCCATAGGGTACACGAAGGGCGAGTGGGGGGGGGGGGGGAAACGGGTAGACCCAAAGTGTTGGTTAATTAAGTGACGGGCCCAGAGAATTGGTTAGTGGAAATGGGCAGGACTATAAAAGCAGCTATAAATAAATTAACACGTTCAACTTAATCTGCCTAAGTTCCTCTATTCCTATTCCTTACCTTGACAATAAAGCGAATAATAATAAGTCAAGTTGTCAGCCTACAAGTACAAAATGTTTTACGTGTCATTTCCCAAGGAGAAAACATTATTATCAGCTTTATCTTCTTTAACAACAGCTAATGTAGTTTTGAATGCTTTTCCTTGAGTACTTGTTGTGATCAGAGATAGTGGAAGGAAATTTACATTAATTATGCCTCTATGGTTATCCTGTTTTTATTCTCTCACTCTCTCTTTCCATATTTTTTCTCACTGGTGGATGGGGAAACTCTCTCAACAAACACCCACAGATTTTCATCGATAGCGCGTCTGCCCTCCGTATACACTGCGCCCCTCACCTCTTTGTCTTGATCGTGCTGTTTCTCTTTCTTTCCCAAGACATAATAAGTCTCTTCTTCCTCAGCATATGTTTCATGTCAGCTATGAAGCGATATCAAGGTGGAACACCTTGATATCATCCTCTTCCCCTAATACTTTTGAATAACATTCTCCAACAAATTTGTACTCTATTCTTTTTGCAAGATCAGACTGTAAAAAGAATTTAATTATATATATATATATATATATATATATATATATATATATATATATATATTATATCAATATTCTCCAAAATTTAAACGAAAGTAAAAGAAAATAAGATGAAATGAGGGAAATACTGACATTAATTGTCATCTATTCTTGTTTCTCCTTCGTTTGCATTGTGGAATACATCGATATATTTGATGGTCGTGAGAGAAAAGGATACAACTGAATATATATATATATATATATATATATATATATATATATATATATATATATATATATATATATACTCAGCAGACCATAGCATTAATAACTCGATATCCTCTAGTCAAGAATGTATCCATTTTTGCAGATTCAGCAGATTCTGTCTTTGGACCGGATCCCCAAAAATGAATACAGCAGTGCATGGCCCAGTGTTTCCGGCCTTGAAGACATTTCCGTTGGGAGGCGGAAAGATCGATGGGAGGCGGAAGTTTCCTTTTTTTTTTTTTCCTTTTTCCTTTTTGTAATGGGTCTGTGTTTGTGACAGACTCCGATAAAAGAATTAATGAAGACCTCGGAAGAATGAAGACGCAGCTGAAAAATAAGCCTCTCTCTCTCTCTCTCTCTCTCTCTCTCTCTCTCTCTCTCTCTCTCTCTCTCTCTCTCTTAGTCTGCACGTACGCATATGAATGTCTTTTTAATAAAATAGCCACGCAACTTCAATCTGTATATAAATTTCATATTACTCGTATCAATCTTCAATAAGACGGGATGATTTAGACTCCAGATTCTTCAATTTACAAAGTACTATAAGCTTTCGAAAACGCACAACCTTCTTCTTCAGTGCATCGGTGCCTGAAGAAGAATACTGTGTGTCTTCGAAAGCTTGTAGTACTTTGGAAATTAAAGAATATGGAATCTAAACCACCCCGACTTATTGAAGCCCAATACGAGGAATAAGAATATGAAAATACTGCAATAGGCCTAACAGCAGGCGTCACTTTATACAGAGAGAGAGAGAGAGAGAGAGAGAGAGAGAGAGAGAGAGAGAGAGAGAGAGAGCCGGGAGTTAGGGTTGTACCGGAGACCGATCATATTGTATTTCACACTGATGAAAGTTGAGATATACGGACTGGCAGACAGATAAATGTCTAGATAAAAGCGGATATGTAAATTAGTCTCATGTTGTTGAGATTCAGTATGTGTAAAAATATTGGAAGCTTTAGTTGACCGGGGTTCTTTCCGGTGGATGTTATGGTATTCCAACTGCCATAATATACAAGAAATAAATTTAAGTGATCTCGAGAATACGAGCGTATGGTAACATGCTCTCAATAGGCAAATTCATTATGCACTCTTATAGATATGGTTATGGTAATCTCTGCAGAGTTCCTAAAGTAAGATTATAGTACCAGGCATGAATAACATACATTTTCACCAGTTTTAGGACCTGGAACAAATTTGATAAGTATCAGAAACGCAGGAATATGAGACTAATTGGGGTACATCGCGTTCGTATTGATCATTTCCACAAAATCAACAGCGGTGGCAGAAGTGTTTTCAAGGGAACAGCTGACTTCGGTTGGCGTTGGGAGAGGCTCCGCTATTTGGGTGGATCAGCTGATCGAAGACTTGAGAAGGGAAGAGAGAGAGAGAGAGAGAGAGAGAGAGAGAGAGATTCGGTGAGGAAAGCCGAGCGGCCGGGGGGGGAGGGGGAAGAGAGAAGTGGGAGGGATGGAGGGGTGGGGGGAAAGTAGATAGAGAGAGAGAGAAGAGCTTGAACGTTTGAGTTTCCTTGTCTTTGTCTTTCCCCATAGCGACAGAGAGAAACGCCCTAGTACCACCATTGTTATAAACTATATAATTCATCAGATTTCACTGTTGTTTTTATGATCGGAACGTCAAAAGAGGTGATTGGGCGCTGCTAGCAAAATCATGCAGAGAAAATAATAATTTATTTTATTCTATAGGCCTAACATGTCTACCCTTGAGCAGAGCCGTCTTTAAGGACTTTCTCTAGCTGCGTTTACGATTTTCAGTCCTTTCTTGATTTCAATTCGATCTATTCATTTTATCTGTAACCTGAGATGCAGAGTAAGATCAGGAAGCTCTGTAAAAAGCTCACCGGTTAATGTAAAATATATTTAACAATGCGTTGGCAACTTCAAAAGTCACCGATCAGCTGTTTATGGTCATAAGGGGGAGGAAGTTTTGGGGGAGGGGGGGTTATGGTTGCTGGAGGGCTTGTGTTGGGGGAGAGGAACGTTGTGGGTGAGGCCCTTCGGTTGAGCCAGGGGAATCGGTTAGGGATGAGGGGGGGGGAGGAGGAAGGGAGAGTCGGTTCTCAAGATCAAGGGCACAGTAACATAAGAGAAAACAGCAATTTCGGTTGGACGCACGCACACACGTATTACGTTGGCGAAGGTGCTGAGGCTGTTATCAACGAACTGAAAGCTTTTGAGGAATCAGACAAGTAGCAAAATATGGCAGCTAAAGTGGTAGCAAAATATCAGAGAGAGAGAGAGAGAGAGAGAGAGAGAGAGAGAGAGAGAGAGAGAGAGAGAGAGAGAGAATGGTGTGATCCTGTGAATATTTTGCAATGATAGACCTATGGTGATATCACGCTGGTAAATGCATACGTCAGACTAGTACTAGCTTTAGCTTCCCAATTGAATTAATCGTAAAAGAGTCTTTATGCGGAATAGTTTTAAACCATTATCTTGCATTTTATTTCAATATCAAAGCAGGGTGTTGGTAAGGCAACAAGTTCCGGAAGTAACTTGAAACCTACGGCACAGGAGCCTGAACGAAAAAAGTAAACATGCTGCACTGGGGAACAACTGGCTTCAGCCCCTCAGACTCATGGCATGAGGGAGCCAAGATAAAAAGAAATTTCAGTGATTACATGGTCAGGAGTATGTTTCCGCCATCATGGGAGGAGATATGTGCAAGTGCATGCCGGGAAATATGTAAGAGAGAGAGAGAGAGAGAGATAGGGAGAGAGAATACAAAATTGGAAAAAAAATTGCAGTTCGTAATGACAGGTCTGGTACTGATCACCGAATCAGCTGGGAGGAAGGTAGGTGAATTGGGGAGGTGATCATTGCTTCAGGGGATGAGGAAGGAGGAGGAGGAGGGGGAGGGGTATTTGGGGGATGTGTGTGTGAGAGAGAGAAGAGGGGGGAGGGGGGAGGAGATCGGAGAGGAATGGAGGGCGAGGGTGGTTGAATGGTGAAGGTGACATTGAGTACCATAATCCCCCCGCTTGCTAATGCCAGACCTCGCTGATATAGTCACGATTTTTATGTTTGCATTTATTTATCTTTTGTTACGCCATTCTAATATATTTTCATTTTTTTGCCATATTTTTCTTTTTTGGGTTAGATTCAGTCCAAATGACCTCCGAATAATTTACTCGACAGGTAAATAGGAAGAGTTTTGGCGTGTCAATTCTTCCACTTTCGTATTCAGCTGATGGCATACTTACTATATAAAATCACCATCGCGATTGATAACGCGAAGGGACTAATCCTTAATACCGTGTTGTCCATAGTAAACAGAAATTAGTAAGCTTATCGATAGATACAGTATCTAAAGGTATATCTAAAGATAAACACAGTATATATGTATGTTTGAGTTTGTGTTCAACATTAAGCCGTTTTCCCCTTGATGGACGAGAGTAAAATATCTTACTGGATTAAAGAATGGCGGATGAAGAATTGTTCTTGTCTTTGTCACTTAAGATAAGCGAAGTATTTATGTACAGTAGAATCGAATTAAGAGTTAAAGGGTAACAAAACTGCTTAGTACACATGGGAAGGTGCGTGGTAGGATTTTAATTGAAAAATTGAGACAAATACAGAACTGATGAAAGAAAAGCATTGTGGGATTGGACAAGGAAGTGGGGTTGGCTATCAGGCGTGTCTCGGAAGATTTATGTCACAAGTTAAAGACCAAAGGGAAAAGTAAAACAGTTATATGTGGTATGCACTTACATCGGAAAGTAATTTACTGAGAAGGACAAAAAGCCTTTACATTGAAAGTAAAGTTGATGGTTTTATATGTGGACTGTAGTGACTGATGTGACGTGAGTGTGGGTATCAGTAAATAGTCTTATGTCTTTTGGCACCTAATATTTTTATAGTTTGTTTCATGAGTGAAGTTTTTTTCTTTCATGAATGAAGTTAGTAGAAGACACAAATGATGGTGCAGAGTTGTTGGACAGAAAGTTACATTTATGATGTAATGTTGATACATGATAGTGAGGAATTACTTGTAATATTGTTGAAGGAGTTTAAAATGTTTGTAAGAGAGGAATATAACTTGTAATATTGTTGAAAGAGTTTAAAATGTTTGGAAGAGAAGACAGCAAAAGTCAGGAAGCCAGGACGATAAAACATTATGTTAGGTTAGGAACTTTGGATTCATATTAGTTTTTTTCGGATTAAACACTGCGGATGACGATGGGGTGAGAAAGAGTTGAGAGTCACTGAATAGGTAAAGCATGAAAGGGGTTGCGAGGTCTCTGTAAAAAGTTTTAAAAAGAAGAATGTGTATGGAAGCAGAAGTAGGAATGTGTGAAGAGATCGTTGAGCTTATTTTACTTTATGGCAGTTACATTTAGATATTGCTTATGAATCAAGGTAAACTGTGGGGTTGTTAGATGAATATGACACGTTATATGGTATGTAAACGGAGAAGAGTTTAATATTGCAAAAATTTACAAATAAAATTAAGAACTTTTAAAAAGCTTACCTTACATGTGAAAAGAATAATCATTGTTTTAAAGTGGTTTAGTTCACTATAAAAAAAATGGAGGGGGGGGTAGTAAGGTAGTGAGTACTGTTATATATATATATATATATATATATATATATATATATATATATATATATATATGTGTGTGTGTGTGTGTGTGTGTGTGTGTGTGTGTGTGTGTGTACACTTGTGCGTGCGCCCACGTACTGCATTAAAACCATTAGCAGCATAATTTTAAAGGGATGGATCATCAGTACGACCAAGGCCGTACCTCGGAAAGCTTCCTCTTTCAACGTCCCTAATTAGCGCGCATGATACGTAAATTGCACCTAAATGCGTATTCGCCCAGAGAGAGACCGCTACAGTGATTTACATTTTCCGGCCATTTTAATGAAATTACAGTTTATTACGGGAAAATGCGTAGAAGCTTCGTAGAGCTGTTCTCTGGTTGACTACTTCTGCCTGACAGTACTCCCATATGAATCTTGCAAATGGTTTTGCTCTCTTGTGAATGATGCATGTATGTGTGTATGTACGTATGTATACACATATATATATGTGTGTGTGTGTGCATGTTTGTGTGAGGTATGCTTGAGAGAGCAATCATATATTTACATAAATACAGAAATTTAAATAATTCTACACGTGTAGAACCACATACATGTATATATATATATATGTGTGTGTGTGTGTGCCTCTACACGTGTAGAATTGTTTAATTTTCTGTATTTAAGTATATATATATATATATATATATATATATATATATATATATATATATATATATATATATATATATATATATATATATATATATATATATATATCTTTCATAACTTGTTTACAGAATGTCCACATGGTGTGTAAACACCTTTGTGTACATGTACACCTCTTGTACCTCCATCTAAAGTAGTTCTTTAGAATTATACAGTATATTTGCCATGCAATCAAACCTTCTCAAATCACTTGATCCTCTGACTGTACCTCCTTTCATATTCTCTTTCTTCCATCTTACTCTCCACCCTCTCCTAACAATTGATTCACCCTGCAACTGCTTTGAGGTTTTCCTCCTGTTACACCTTTCAAACCTTCTACTGTCAATTTCCATTTCAGCGCTGAATGACCTCAAAGGTCTCAGTTCATGGTCTTTGGCCTAAATTCTATACGCCATTCAATACACTTAACTATTCGCCAGTTCTAAATTCTATTCTCTTTCTTAATTATATCTGTATTTCTCACCTTTTCAACCCTTCATTACTAGCCTAATACAATTTATTTATTTTAATATTTATTTTAATCTTTATTAATTTGTTAAATTATTTTTTTTAATAATTGATCTCTTCTTTCTGTATTATCCATTACCTTCTGTTACTTTTTTCTAATGAAGTCCTTATATTTTGGAGTTCCTCGTTGGCTGAGTCGGTAGAGTTGTCGGATAGCACTCTGCTAGGCCCGAGTTCGAGTCTCCGGCCAGCCAATGAAGAATTAGAGGAATTTATTTCTGATGATAGAAATTCATTTTCCTTATAATGTGGTTCGGATTCCACAACAAGCTGTAGGTCCCGTTGCTAGGTAACCAGTTGGTTCTTAACCACGTAAAATAAGTCTAATCCTTCGGGCCAGCCCTAGGAGAGCTGTTAATCAGCTCAGTGTTCTGGTTAAACTAAGGTATACGTAGCGGCGCATATATTTTGGAAGCTTGAATTTCAAGTCAGTGGCACCTCAGGCAGGTTTGTTCCATATGAATAGGGTTCATCTTTTGAATAATAATAATAATAATAATAATAATAATAATAATAATAATAATAATAATAATAATAATAACATGAGTCATTAAAATTGTGAAGAAATCCACAGTGGTTCAAGTGTAAATAAGTTTATATATCTCTAATTATATATTCACACATACACCACTGTGAATTTCTTCATCAATAATAATAATAATAATGATAATAATAATAATAATAATAAAGGATGAGTTACTAATATGATGAAGAAATCCGCGGTTGTGTAAGTGTAACTATGTTTATATATTTCTAATATGTATTTACACTTACACCACTGTGGATTTCTTCAACAGTAATAATAATAATAATAATAATAATAATAATAATAATAATAATAATAATAATAATAATAAGATGAGTCACCAAAATGATGAAGAAATTCGCAGTTGTGTAAGTATATAATTATCTATATATATTTCTAATATACATTCACACCTACACCACAGAATAATAATAATACTAATAATTCAATAGAAATGACAATGGCTGTTGTTTTGGTAGCGTTTCTCTCACGTACAATTGTTCTGGCGAGATAGAAATGATGATTATGCCAGTAAAACCTCCGAGCGAACTGTAAGAAAACGCTGAGAATTTTTATTCTCATGCTGTCCCTCCATTTGGGAGTTTTCTGAAGGTAATGGGCAAATTGCCTCAAAATGTGGGAACACGCGGAGGAGATTTCCCACGTCTTGGAGATATTCGTGAACCAAATGCATGGCAAGATTATAGGAAAAATTAGATAGCATCTCCACAGCAGGAGGGAGATGTTTAGTTCTTCTGACTGGGAATTATGCATTTAAGTATGAATGCTTATGATTGTGTTGGTAGGGGGTTATGCATCTTTGTGTTTAGTTATGGTAAATATACATTACATTTTTTTTTTGTTTGTTCGTGCACACACGTCAGTCACGATAGGAGGCGTTATAATAGATAATAATCTGTGTATTGATATTTAATACCACTACAAGAACAGTAACAGATATGCAGTGAATAGTTATCAATTTAGGCCTTATAGAATTTTTTTTTTTTTTTTTTTTTTTTTTTAGAAACTCGAGCTGATCATTTAAATGGAGAGCTTATTTAAAACAAACATTGATATAAATTTTTTTTATTTTTATTAACAAATAATTGGGAATTGTACCCTATTTCAACGGAATTTTTTTTTATCTAATAAGCTAATTTACCGAGGCTCTGGAAATTTTGTCTTATTTTAACTGATTTTTTTTCCTAATAAAGAAATTGACAGAGGCTGTGACTATCCCGAGAAATCTCCAGCACCAACAACTGTTAACAAGTACTCTACCATTCTGTTGACCGGATCATCGTAGAACATTTCATTTTAAAAAATTTATCTCTTGAATATTGAAGATAAGTGTACAGTGTGAGAACAGTTCCATAAAAAAAGTGCAAAAAAAAAAAAAGAAAAATTACCATGCTCTGTAGATTGTATGTGAACGAATGTTTTACGGTGAATCTGCCGCAAATAGAGAGGTGATTTCAGATGAAAGAGAGAGAGAGAGAGAGAGAGATCATGACATTTAATTACTCGGAGCAACTGATTTGCCGCTTC
>JANJGK010000039.1:24885566-24923304 GCA_039081455.1 Macrobrachium rosenbergii | reverse complement strand
TGTATTTCCCTTTACCCGCTCTTACTTCCTAAGGGACACCATAACATTCTTTGGAAGCTTGAATTTCAAGTCAGTGGCCCCTTTGGTGGGCTTCTTCCATATGAATAGGGTTCGTCTTCTGAATAATAATAATAATAATAATAATAATAATAATAATAATAATAATAATAATAATAATAATAATAATAATATAATAATAATAATAATAATAATAATAATAATAATAATAATAATAATAATAATAATAATATAAGAAATGGATGAGGCAGATACTATTCAAGGGATGAATAATTATTAATGGAACTGAAAGTATTCAGTGTAATTTCCTTTAAAAAAAAAGGAATCGGTAAAAGGAGTACATTCCGAGTTACAGGAACTTGTGCACTGTACAAGCTTTGCTTGATGGTAATTAAAGTGTTCATGTTTTCTCAGTTCAAACTTACACAAATGTCTGGTTTTTTCCTCAATTTGTCCACTTGATTTTCAGGCTATTCATAGCTAGCACAAGACAGATTTTGAAGTTAATTTACCGAGAGACTGTGAGATTATAGTATGCATTTACACATTCATATTCGTCGCGAAAGAGAAAAAAGCGCACTCAGACAAAATTAATGAAGGTTACGCTTGTTAAGTGTGCAGTACTTCCTATCATCCTGTTTGAATTCTGAATTTATAATTATTTATACCTTTATTTATTCAGCTGTGACAGCAATGATTCATCTTTGCTAATCGGAAACACGTCATGAACACCTGAGTTACCGGGCATCCTGTAGGCATTTCATTTATTTTATTTGTCGACTAGTACAAATAGCAACGCCACCTCCCTCGGAGCGATCCCTGGGACCTTGAACCCAAGAATGAGTAAACAAACCTGGAGAGATCCCGGGCACTGGGCCCCGTGAGACTCGTGTCAGGGTTCATTGACATCCGTGGTTGAGTAATGCCCATCCTCAATAACCCTCTGTAGCAAAGACATTGGCACTCACGGGGTATCCTGTCTTGCATGCCCCCCCACCCCCTCCTTTCCCCAAACAACAAATCCATCCCCCCCCCCCCCTACGCGGTTCCTTTTGAGGCATGACCAGACCGACCTCTACGATCCCAATTGTACTTTGTGATACATCTTGAAGTTTACTCGTCTCTGCAGGATTGGGGTATCTGGGTATTATTGTGTTTATTCTGATGCTTTCTTGTGTGGACGCTGTTATACTGGAGTGGTTATGGGAGTGGCGTGGCGCGTGACGGAATAGGTAACGGGGTGAACGCTAATACAGATTGCTGAAATTATATACGTCGCCTGTGGGAGGGGGAAGGGGAGACGGTCGTAGGGGGCAGCAGTGTTAAGGTTAATAGGTACGTTACGTTTGGTTGTTTATGCCAATGTGCGCCGTATCTATATTCTTGATATGCCAGTAGTAGTGCTTTTCGTAAATAGTTTTATTGTTAAGGAGATAGAGAACAGGGTAATGAACGTGACTTCTTTATATATATATATATATATATATATAATATATGTATATATATATATATATATATATATATATTTATATGTGATGTTTGGTTTGTTTGTTTATGTATTTCTGGTCTTTGTTTTTTCATTTTTGGTTCAATTAGAATTCCGGCTTCTAGGTACTGAGTAGTGTGCATGAAATAATTCGGTTTTTACTTTTAAAATTAATAACTAAAAATGCCTTGCCGGCTTTATATTCCCCCCCCCCCCATTATTTTATGTACCTAAGTCATTTCAGCATTATAAGCATTACCATATCGTGAGGTACAATATACATGTACCGCAAATATTTGCTAATGGCACCCCCAAAGCAGTATTGTCAGACTTTCCGAATTAACGGGTGCTATTCTTGTAAGAGATGATTCTTGAAGAAAGCAAAATAATATTCGTCGTCACAGTCATCCATTTTACTGCTGGCGACGATGAGCAGAAAGTGCAGATTATTTCCCAACAATTCTGGGTGCTTCGTATGCGTACAAACCTCTCTCTCTCTCTCTCTCTCTCTCTCTCTCGGGTTTCAACATGATGATACTGTAGAGCAGTGGTAAAAGGAACAAAAATATATATTTTTTTTATTCCTGCAGTACATGTACAAAAGAACAATGAGAAAAATCACTCAACCTATGCCCATTTTTCGATGAAAGATATTGTATCAGCTGTATAGAGGCAGGTAACTCTCTCTCTCTCTCTCTCTCTCTCTCTCTCTATATATATATATATATATACATATATATATATATATAAAGTAACAATGGGAATTATCGGGCCACACTACTCCCCATCTTTCTCTCCCATAGCCAGGTTTGCCTGTTCCCCAACAGCTGATACGATAACTTTCGTCGAACAATGGGTAACAGAGGAGTGTGTTTTTTTATCGCTACTTCGTATGTGTGTGTATATATATATATATATATATATACACACACACATATATATATATATATATACACAGATTTTCATGGTATAGAAATTAATATATTCTTCTATCTTTTTAACTAGCTTTGGATTATATATTTTTACTTAGTTTTTTTAATATTGCGAAAAATTACGATTAGCCAGGTTCATATGGAGAAAAAATAGGTATCTTAGCTTAAAAATTCACGTTACACTTTTCACAGTTCAAAGAGTAATCTTTGTTAACTGGTCGTTGATATTGGTACACATAGGTTGGACTTTACATACCAAAAATATATAGCTCTCCATTATGTTTATATATATACATTATATATATGTATAATATATATATATATATATATATACATTATGTATATATACAATATATATTATACTGTATATACATATATATATATATATATGTATGTGTATAAATTATATTTGTATACATATACATATATATATATACATATATATATATATATATATATATATCTATATCGAATTACCCTTATGAATTAACTCATGACTAAACATATCGAAAGACTGCTTAACGTAACTTCTTGAACCTTCTAGCGACTACGAGACGTTTCGAGAGGAAATTGAAGCACCTTCGCGTGTGGAATATATTGGCAGGTATGCAAGCCCTCATGACCTTATGAAACCCATTGCTGCTCCGTCAATATTGACTCGCAGAGTATTTCTGCTTTCGGGAAGGTCCTTGGGCCTAAGGGCGAGACGTTATAATGGTCTGGTTGCTGTTAGGATTTCCCCTTAGCAAGCAGACTGCTTTTGTTTTTTTTTTATCTTATTTTTTTTTTTCGAGGCATAAAAGTGTTGTTCTTTCTTTCTGAAGTTTTGGAGGCTGTCTCTCTCTCTCTCTCTCTCTCTCTCTCACATACACACACACACACACACACACACATTAGCGTGCCTTGGTGCTGGTCTTCATTCTTCAACTTAACCTTCCTCCCCCCATCTCTCTCTCTCTCTCTCTCTCTCTCTCTCTCATTTGCTTGTGACCTCTCTGAATTTTCTCGCCTTCCCTCCTTATTTATAGTGTCACACGGCAGCAGCGCCATTAACTCCTTTCGAGTCTCATCTTCCGATCTTTGACGACACATGCCTTCTTTGGCGCTAGTCGGAGGAGAAGGGAAACCTGGGGCGCATGCTTCACTTCATGTGTTTTTCCCGCCAAGGTTCTGTCATCCGGGATAAAAATGCGCGAAGAGGAATCTCCCGTTTTCTTTATTCGTTTTGTTTTTGTGTTTTTTTTTAATTTTCGTTTTGGATGTTCAGTGAGGTTTATGTTCCCGTGTGCATTGGTGGGTCTTGGTGTCTTATCATGTGATTCTGTATTTAAATTAGATCTTTCTTTATATATATATATATATATATATATATATATATTTTTTTTTTTTTTTTTTTTTTGCTGTGTTTTTAAATAAACACTATTGCATGCCCATCTATCTACTTGTGTGTTAATTGCTTTTTTCGTCTTTGGAAATTTGGTCCAGAGGCTGCTGGCCTCTTGCCTTTTAACTGTTCTTTTGGTGTGACGTTGCAAGCCACATTGCGTTTTCCATCCTGGCTGTGACCCACCACAATTGACTAACCACCAGGTACAAATTCACTGCTTTTTTTCTGTTATCTATCAGTCTATGTAACTATCTAGCTATCTATCTATATGTGTATATATCTACTCATATATAATACATGTTTTTTCTGTTATCTATCCATCTATATAACTATCTAGCTATCTATCTATATGTATATATATACACATATATAATATATGCTTTTTTCTGTTATCTATCAATCTACATACATCTATCTACCTATATGTATATACATACACAGTATTTATATATGGGTGTGTGTTTGTATGTTTGTGTATGTGTCTGCTTGCATACGCATGTGTACGGATCTGTATTTATACACCAAAATTTTTCTTGATATTAAGGGATATATATATATATATATATATATATTATATATGTGTGTATGTTTAGTATATACACATGTACATATTTATATGTATACATATATATACACACATATATATTTTATATATATATGTATATATATAATTTCCATTCTCAAGTCATATGATCTACGCACAAGAAAAAAAGCATAGCAATAAAAAAAAAATAAGAAAAATCAACTGGAGAAAATCTAAACCCTTGTTTTCGCTCTCGGAGGCGCCTTCTGGTTTTTTCATTCTTTCAAGAGTTGTTTTTTTTTTTTTTGTCATTTTTTTCCTTAAGACGTTTAGAGACTGAATTAACACAACAGAATTAAGATTTTGGCGAATACTTCGTGGGAGCTGAGTGCATCGTCTGAAGTACTGAGAGAAGGTTGGAAAGAGTCTCTCTCTCTCTCTCTCTCTCTCTTGACAGGTCCAAAGCAGTCGACTTATCTTAAAGTTAGAGTAAGAATTTTTCTTTTTTAGATGTTCGCAGGGGGCCGTTCGTCTAGAAATTTCTAGGAGGAATGAGAAAATGTAGAAAGAGAAAGGGAAGTGGGAGGGAGAAGATCGAGATAAAAAGAAAAGGAATAGAGGCGAGGGAGGAGAGTGATGAATAAAAGAGCAGAGAGATGAGTAAGAGGAATTTCCAAAAGAAAGAAAGATGCTCATTTTATTACTCACTTGAAGTAGGGGAGGAGATTAACAAATGAAAGAGCTAACTTGGAGGACGAGAGAGAATTTATAGAAGAAAGAAAAATGCTTATTTTAGTTTATTTTAGCATTTCTTATATTAGACAAAGTAGGGTGGCAGCGTTTAATGAAAGATCAGGCCGAAAAGGACAGGAATAAAAGAGATTTAGAAGGAAAGAAATTGATTTTTTTTTCAATTCCACTTTTTTGAAGATTAAACTTGGGGTCTTTTAAACGTACAGTCTCCGTAGGGGGGGTAGGGCCTTCAGTGCACCTTACGTGGTGCACTGTAGGCATTACTTAAGGTTCTTTGCTGCAACCCCTTTCGTTCCTTTTACTGCACCTAAATTCATATTCTCTTCCTTCCATCTTGCTGTCCACCCTCTCTAACAATTGTTTCACAGTCCAGCTGCGAGGTTTTCCTCCTGCTACACCTTTCATACCTTTTACTGTCAACTTCCGTTTCAGCACTGAATGACCTCAAAGGTCCCAGTGCTTGGCCTTTGGTCTAAATTCTATATTGAATTTAATTTAAACTTACAATAGACTTTTTCAAACCGATTTTCTGTTATTTTTCTTTCTTTGAGTCAAAGAAAATATGGAAGGACTGGATTGCTTTAAAAGCAATCCAAACTAGAAAAGAGTTCTGGAAAAAGTGTTTTGAAAATGCATTATTAATTAACGAAAGAATAAAATTGAAAAGGTACGAGAGTCGATGTTATCTAAAAAGATTTATTTCTTATGCTAAATGTATAAGACATTGTTGGAAGTGTCTTACCGAAATCAAAATGACGAGTAATTACTTAGATTGTTGTGTTTGAGTAAGAGTATTCATGTAATTTTTCCGTAGACATTAAGGGGGAATAAATATGTGATCAGAGAACTAAAGACATATGGTACAAGAGTTTTTATATTACTCACAGTCACTTGTGTGTGCGCATATATATATATATATATATGTGTGTGTGTGTGTGTGTGTAATTGAATCACGAAAATATGGAACGTGATGAATATATGAATAAAGGCAATTCCACAAAGGAAAGTGAAACAACGGAGTGGTGCTAGGCCTTTCGACTTACTGCCCTTTGTTTCACTTTCCTTCGTAGCATTGCCTATATATATATATATATATATATACATACATATACATATACACATACATACACATATATGAATATTGAGGGCGCGCGAGAGCGGAACACAAAAATATACGGAGTTCACTTACATATGTTTTCGCATTCTACGTATCCCATCTCTTATTTTCCCCAATTTAACAATCTCTCTCTCTCTCTCTCTCTCTCTCTCTCTCTCTCCATTAAATGTCATCGATATTATTCATGCGAGAAGGTAATAGGTAAACGATAAAAAAAAAAAAAAAAAAATTCCTTTCTCCTTTGGAGTTAATCATCATCGAGTAAAGGTGACCGTGTTTACGTTGATGCTGCTTTTGTTGTCATTGTTGTGAGATTCGTCCCAAACAGTTCATTAGGGTCGCAGTTTTCAATTGAGCGATTATGTTCCAGGTCGCTGACCCGGGCCTTTTTCATTGCTTTCAAAAGGGAGTGGCGTGTTTGTGACCTCGCTGGGTGAACTGTCATTCGAAGGAGTGAGAGATAAATAACATATGAATATGAATGTTCTTATGAATATGAATATTTTTTTTTTAAAGGCCTGAGATATTGAATAAGGAATGGCGTAATACTACCTAATATATGATTAGCGTAAGAGAGGGAAATCATTTTTTTCAGGTACAGGGTATGTCGTTGGTGTTATATTTAAAGGAAAAAAGGGAGAGAGAGAGAGAGAGAGAGAGAGAGAGAGGGAGAGAGAGAAAGATAATGTAAAAAATATACAACGCAACATGATTATTATGAGGAGAGAGAGAAAAAAATAATGTGAAAATATACAATATAATTATTATGAGAGAGAGAGAGAGAGAGAGAGAGAGAGAATATGAAAATATATATAATGCAATATAAACATTATGAGGAGAGGGGAAAAAATGAGTCACTATTTGAAAGAAATAAAAAGGAACGAGAGAGAGAGAATGAATATTATAAAGATATACAATGTAATATAAGTATTTTGAGAAGACAGTAAAAAAATGAGTGAAATACTACTTGGACGGTATTGAGAGAGAGAGAGAGAGAGAGACAGAGAGAGAGAGAGAGAGACTAGCGTGCCAATGACATTTCCTGGGACATCTGGCGCCAGGTATAGTTGACTAGGACAAGATATCCCCCCTGGCGCCAGTGTCTCTCTCTCTCTCTCTCTCTCTCTCTCTCTGCAGCTTGTTTGTTTATTTGATTCAGTTGGCATTTTATGCTCTTTATTTAACTTCCTCAAATTTCTCATTCTTTATTTTTTAACCACCGTGAATTCGGTGGTAATTATTTCGTTGGTTTTTATATTTTATTTTATTTTATTTTATGTAGTTTTTGCTTTTTTTATTGTCTGAAAGTGGTGTGTAAAATTGTATTTTTAGGTCTTATTTTTATTTGTCATTATCGTCTTTTGCTGGTATTTTCTTGTTACTCCTATTTATCGGTACAGTATTATATCCTTTTTTTCTTATTTACTATTTCCTTTTTTCTTATTTACTGAATAAAGAAATAAAACCACAAAGAAACAAAACTAACAAGACAGCAACGCAAGAGAACGCCAAATGAAATAAGAATTAAAACTGCCTTCCACCAGCTTTATAAAAAGAGGTACTCCTTTGAAGGAATACCTCCTTCATATTTAAGAGGCATATTATATTACTGGTTTTCCACGTAGCAGTTAGTTGTCGAGTAGGTTGATATATTATCGTTTAATGTTGTCTGCTTCGTCGTATATCGTCTTGATGGCCTTCTGTCACGACACATATTCAGTACGTACACAGGTGTACTGAGTTCAGTGTATGATTATGAACTGAACTAATTCTCAGTCGATTGCACCATCAGATGGTATGATTATAATTTTTCCATCAGTCCAGAGTCTCCAAGAAACTATTTGATGCCTATACGAGAACTATGCAGGAGAATTTACAACAGAATCAAATCCCAGTGCATGTTGTTTCAAATCCCAGTGCATGTTGTCGCTTCTTATGTCATTTAGATAAATTGAAGATCCAGAAGTATACTTCATGAGTCGTGGAATGGATTTTTTTTTAGGCCTGCGTCAGAGCTAATAGGCCTAGATATTTAGATAAATTGAAGATCTAGAAATATACTTCATGAGTCGTCGAATGGATTTTTTTAGGCCTGCTTCAGAGCTAAAAGGCCTAGATAAACTTGAGAGTGGATTTTCGAAAGCCTTTATTGGATTTGTGTTAATTTAATAAAATCAGTATTAAATCCCCCTAAAGTAGGTTGATTATTCACACCAGGTACACTATTAATGCCATTATCAGTAGAGTCACTGGCTACTCTGTGAGCAGGAGCCCGTGCTGGCATAAGGCCAGCTTAATGGTAAGCAACAACTGTATCGAATTGAATTGAATATAGAATTTAGGCCAAAGATCAAGCACTGGGACCAATGAGGTCATTCAGTGCTGTAACGGAAATTGACAGTAAAAGGTTTGAAAGGTGTAACAGGAGGAAAACCTCAAAGCAGTTGCACTATGAATCACTTGTTAGGAGAGGCGGAAAGTAAGGTGGA
The DNA here is from genome assembly GCA_039081455.1 of Macrobrachium rosenbergii. Lineage (NCBI taxonomy): Eukaryota > Metazoa > Arthropoda > Malacostraca > Decapoda > Palaemonidae > Macrobrachium > Macrobrachium rosenbergii. The sequence goes on along the minus strand of JANJGK010000039.1, from coordinate 24,914,599 downwards.
AGAAAGAGAATATGTTAGGAGGTGCAGTAAAAGGAACGAAAGGGGTTGCAGCTAGGGGCCGAAGGCACGCTGCAAAGACCCTTTAAAAATTTCCTTTTTAACAGCACCCTCCAGCGTATGCTCCCATACTCAGCATGGTCAAATAGCTAAATTACTTTATTGTATCAAGAAGGAATAATTGCTTGCAATTTTTATGATGAAGCTTTTATTTTGAAAGCAGGGCCTGAAGAGAAGGGTAACTAATAACTAATTGCCCTAATATGATCTTGGATGGATGGAAACAAGAATTAGCGAAATAGATGTGAGAAAAACCGCTTCATTTTTCGTAACATAAGTCTTGTCCGTATAGGAAAGCAGATAGTACTGGAATTATGTATAATCTTACTGTTATTTGCAATATCAGTTTTTGTTTGATTTCCAGATCTCATTCAGACTGCCTATTGTTTGATTTGCTTTTTTTTTTTTGAGTCTTTTACTATATCCCATTGCAAGCCAACGTGTACTGGATATCATACTGTGTATTATATACAGACACACACACACATATATATATATATTTATATGTGTGAGATGTATGTATTTATGTATACATGTGTGTGTATATATATATATATATATATATATATTTATATATATATATATATACTTATATTTAGATAAATATGTATATAAATTATATATATATACATATATATATATATATATATATATAATTTATATACACATGTATCTAAATATATGTAAGTATGTGTATATATATATATATATATATATATACTTACATATATTTAGATAAATGTGTATAAATTATATATATATATATATATATATACATACATACACTGCTTGCATGCCAACCACACATTCCCAGTTGCTACACCAAGCGAGAGGAAGAGAGATACGACCCTTATCATCCCCAAACGACAGAACACCCATCTCAAAGACAGCTAACGTGTCTTCTTCCGTCCTATCAGAGCTAGGGGGGTAAGTGGGGTCAAATCTCTCTCTCTCTCTCTCTCTCTCTCTCTCTCTCTCTCTCTTTCTTTATTTTCTCACGTCCTCGTGGCACGAAATTTATGGCAAGCCGATATCGGCTGAACCGTACGTGCTCCCAGCCATGGTGACAGCGCAAGGTGTCAACAGTAATCTTTCAAGTGGGATGGGAGATGCCTTCGTCTATTATCATATCTTCTTGGCGGGGGGGGGGGGAGAGAGAGAGAGAGAGAGAAAATAAAGTTGAATGTATTTGTGAACATCTTATGTATGTAATTATGTACGTATGTATTTTATATACAGTATATATATATATATATATATATATCTGTGTGTGCGCGCGAGTATTATATATATGCATGTATATAAATTATATATATATATATATATATAGAGAGAGAGAGAGAGAGAGAGAGAGAGAGATGAACAGTATACATTATATATCGTCTTTCGTGCATATGTATCTCTGTATCTCTCGGTTAATAGGAATCGCCGGTTTTTTTATTATCTCTGCCTAAAATATCGTTCTGATTATATATATATATATATATATATATATATGTATATTATATAAAAATGTTTTTTCCATAAAACTGCCTATATTTTTTGTGTAATATCAAAGCTTTTAATTAGTTGCTTTAAACATTTTTCTTATAGAATATTAAGGTAGGTAGACATATTTGATAATGATGTTTTGTTGCTGTTAATATTTTTAAATGAAATACTTCCCTTTAGAATATAATTGACCCCCTAATTTTTTTCCATGGCTTTTTTTTTTTTTCTGACAAGCCAACACCGAATTACGTTTAGTAGAATTTGAGTATGTTTAGCATCATTTAAGGTGGTTTTTATGTTTTGGTCATTTGCACTCTTTAATTACCTTACTGGGATTACAACACTTTTTAAGAAACTGACTTGTCGCCTGTGATTCTTACGTAGTAAGTCTCTCTCTCTCTCTCTCTCTCTCTCTCTCTCTGTCATTTGACCATATCTCGTTACTGTACAGATGAGATGTATTTAATAATTAAAGGAAAAATTTTGCAGTTTTCAGTAATAGAGCATCTATCGAATTTCCAACAAAATATTAAGGTTTGTTGCTTAAAGCGTTAATTCTCGGTAAGGTTAAACAAAATCTAAAAACGAATGGTATGGTGGCAATTAAACTTACATTTGATCTCAGGCTTTACATTTCACAAATCAAGAAGGCGTTCACTTTATCCACGGTTTATTGTGAAAGTAATTTACTTAACATTATGGTATGGTTTTAGTTTTCTGTAAAAGAAAATTATTGAGATGGCTATTCTCCTGTCCGTCCACACTTTTTCTGTTCGCCCTCAGACCTTAAAAATTACTGAGGCTAGAGGGCTGCAAATTGGCATGTTGATCATCCACCCACCAATCATCAAACGTAGCAAATTACAGCCCTCTAGCCTCAGTAGCTTTTATTTTATGTAAGGGTAAAGTTATCCATGATCGTGCATCTGGCACTGCTATGGGTTCCGACAACGCAGGTCACCACCGGGCCGTGGCTGAAAGTTACATGGGCCGCGGCTGCGAGTTTCATGGGCCGTGGCTTTGAGTTTCATACAGCGTTATACGCTGTTCAGAAAACTCGATTGCTTCGAAGAAACGTCGACGCATTTTTTATTTGTTCAAATGTAATTGATTACATTTATACTGTCTGATCGCTCGTATATAGTGTAATTTGCCTCTTGTCTCGCTAGCATTTGAGCTTCCTGGAATGAGAGAACCTGTTCTTTGATTTCTGTCACTTGGTAAACCAAGCACCATCCAGTTATTTGCGGACTTCGTCAATATAATTATTCTTAATTATTCTCACCATCCTACAATCCTAACCTTTCCCATTCTCTTATCACGAAACATTAAGAGTTATATTATTCATATAAATGTTACTATGACTCTTAATCTCGTGTTGTTCTTTTTGTTGTTTTGTAGTTCATTAATATTCTTATTTTTACGTTGGTATATTTGAGAAGTTTGTCGGTGAATTATTTGTGAGCTGGATTTACGAAAAGTAACACTTCCAATGGTAGGCCAGTGTTCTTGTTCAGTACAGCTTATGTGTTTTACCTGCATTATTATTTAAAACAGTCTTCTTTTCGGAAAATAAACAATGTTATAAAAATACCTGTGCGCAAATCGAATATATGCAGATTAGGTGCATTTAGATCACACATCAGAATACGCCCGTAGTATTGTGCGCTTGCAATGGTAGGAAATATATACAGGTTATCAGGACTTATAACAACTTTGTTGAAATTATATACAGAAATAAATATAGCTCAATCGACTCAGGTAGTGTATTATGCACAGTTATTGATAGCGAGACATTGTTGGAATTATAATACAAATTATATATATATATATATTATATAGGCTATATATATATATATATATATATGTGTGTGTGTGTGTGTGTGCATACACACATCTATATATATACATATAGGCCTATATATATATATATATATATATATATATATATATATATATATATATATATATATATATATATAATATATATATGTATTTATTTATTTATATCAGTCGACTCAGGTAGTATATTGTGCACTATTATACAGTAAATATCACAGGTATTTATAAGTGCTTTTGGAAATTTATCAAGGACAATATTCTATTCTGTCACAGATTTCGGGAGGCCCAGAAGGCAACCAGGCGAGGTCGGAGGGCACTCAGCCTAAACAAACAACTGTGGGAATTAGAACGAAAACTGGCGGCCTCTTCATGCCATTAGCATTTGGTATTATCTTTCTGTCTTTGTTTTGGCTCTTTATCAGGGGATCGATAAGGTTTTCTTTGTCCTTGAGTTGTCAACAAGAAGGACTCGAGACTCCTTTCTCTCTCTCTCTCTCTCTCTCTCTCTCTCTCTCTCTCTCTCTCGTTAATTAGCATTCAGTGTAAGTCAGGGTCAATCAATGTTATTTTTGTTTTGCAGGTGCCAAGGTGATTTTGCGAAATCTGGTACAGTATTTCGCATTTGCGGAATTACATATAAAAAAATTATATTTTGTCGCACATTTCGTCAAATACTGTGAATACTGTATGTATATATATATATATATATATATATATATATATATATATATATGTGTGTGTGTGTGTGTGTGTGTGTGTGTGTGTGTGTGTGCATATATAATTAAATTTCTGACTCACGTCAGGATCGAACCCTGGTCTTTCAGTTGAAAGGCAGTGACCTGGGTTCAATCCTGATGTGAGTCAAAAATTTATTTCTGTTCGACACGTGATTATATATATATATATATATATATATATATATATATATATATATATATTTATTTATTTATTTATTTATTTATATATATGATTAAACCTACGTTATTATTTTTCGTTTTTTATTATTGTGGTGTATCTTTCCAGTTGAAGTCAATCACGCAATAAGTGTATGCGGATTTAAAGTATATTTTCTAATGAGTATTGTCACGCCAATTTTAATATTGTGGAGTATATAGCAAAAGAAATAAAAGGAAGATAGAATCTTCCGCACCTGCTACTGCTCCGAAGGCCTCCACGGCGATCCCAGCTTGCTATTTTATCTTAATTTCTGATCGCTGAGAGCAGTCTGTCTCCAGCCTCGCCTCCTTCGTGTCTTATAAAAAAGGTCTTTGCCCCGGAATGCTGATGTTGTTGTTGTTGACATTTTAAATGGGTCTTTTAGGTTAAGGTCAAGTTCTAGCTTGCTTTAATAGCTTCCAAGTTCGTTAAGTGCACCTCTTCTTCAAGGTGAAATGTGCAGGGGCCTTGATTTTTTGAAAATTCGTTAGTTTTTGGGTTTGTGCGTCGTAGCAAAGTTTAAACAAGGTTGTTCATTGGGTTGGTAGCCTTTATCTTTTCATTGGATATTCCGGGAGAAACTTGTGCTAGATTCTTGTCCGTCTGTGGTGTATCACTATAATGTGGCCGGGAATAATAAGGAAAAAGCCACAATAATGTTTGTGAGCGATTGTGTTTTTCCAAAATACAAAAATGGGTTAAAAAAAATGCGAGCTTTGGTTCCCTTCAGTTGGCTGAAGAGGACCGTTGTGCAAACGGTCTAAAGCTCACTTTTTTTATAATCCCTTTTTTGTATTTTGGAAAAAATACAATTGCTCATATACATTATTGTGGCTTTTTAGTAATTATTCTTGTCTGTATTCCTAGTTATGCCTTCAACATCGCTTTTTTTTTATATTTCATTTTGTGGAACCACACTGTTCAGAAGAATCAAATTGTATGAGCGGTCAGTCTTTTTATTTAACCTATAGATATTTTCCAATTGGCTCCTTGATTTAATGAAATTCTTCTCAAAGATTATTGCCTTCTATAGCATTCCTGTATAGATGGAAGAGGTTATCCCTTTCTCCTCTGTGATCAAGTTGAATAACAATTATGGCGTGAAAGAAACTTCTTCTCTCTTTTCGTCTGCTCCGTCAGGGAGTCGCTGTTGTCCCTATTTTTGGAGATAACTCGAGGTATTAATAAAAAAAATGGTTCCCCATCGCTTTACAAGGTATCCTGAAACACCTGGTGGGAGTTTTTTATGCCGTAATGTAATGCGGATGTTGTATGTCAAGATATATATGTTTATTATATAATATATATATATATATATATATATATATATATATATATATATATATATATATATATATATATATTATATATATATATATATATATATATATATATATATATATATATATTTGACCACTCTTAATTTGTCATCCTACCTTATCACTTAGTAACTGACATAAGGGGGTCTTTCTTTCCCTTCTACACTGCTGTGATCATCCATTAGATTATGAATTATTAAATATTTCTTTGATGTGTATTGGAAATCACTTCTTCCTTCCGGGGAACTCTTCTCGTTGATTTTCGGTATAACGATTACATCTTGAAAGTAATTCCATTCTCAGTATTTTCCTGTAAACTGAATGACTCAGAATGGATTTCGTAAGGGAAAGAAAATGACTTGAGGTAATTTTTGACAGGCGAGACATGAGAGAAATCGAACAACAACTAAATCATCAGTTAATTCATTTCCGACTATTTTGGTCATCCCGTACACCGTAATTGCTGTCGCACTTTGGGTTCTTGCAAATACATCTCGTTGCTGGCGAAACCATCATTCATACATGCTGGCCCGTTTTGGATTTATCGGGCAGTCCATTTCATGTGCGGGCGAAAACATGTTTACAAATCGCCTTGCGAAATATTAGCTCCGCGCGCGGGACTTGTTTTTCGGTTTTCAGACGGGAGAGAAACCGCGGCGCTCCCGTAAAGAGCTGGGCTGGTGAATAACAAGTGTGAATAACACGATTTTCTTGGAGCCGCCCCCCCGCAGTCTCTTCTCCCCTATATTTAGTGAAAGATTTAATGCTGTTTTTGCGGTAACACGATTTTTTTTTCCAAATGTGTTTTGTCTTTTTCCTCCTAGCTTTTTTTTTTTGAGTTATTTTATGTTTTTTTTTTTGTAGAGTTATGTGACTGGTTATGGTGGTGACCTGAATTACATAAATATTAATATTATTTCAACACCAATAAAAAGTTTTCATGTCTTTTTTTCTTCATTGTTTTTTTTCTCATGAGTTATGGTATGTTTTGGTAATTGTTTTTTTTTTTTTATTTATATGGCAGTGTTATCTGGCGATTATTACAAAGTTATGTTGATGGTGAATTGAAGAATAACCACGTCACAATTTTACGTCACTGTAGCTGTTGTATCTACGAGAAGTCTCAAGCTTTTGTATTGACTTTTTTTTTCCTAGCCTGTCATTTTTTTTAGTACGCTACCTTCCCTTAACGTTTAAAGTTTTTGTTGCAGTGTAATTAAGAGATAAGCTAAACGTCCTCTCTCTCTCTCTCTCTCTCTCTCTCTCTCTCTCTCTCTCTCTCTCTCTCTCTCTCTCTCTCATAGCCTTCCCCTTAACTATAATAACTTGGTTATTATAGTGTAATTAGGAAATAAGTTCCATTCTCTCTCTCTCTCTCTCTCTCTCTCTCTCTCTCTCTCTCTCTCTCTCTCTCTCTCTCTCTCTCTCTCTCTTCCCTTTAACTTCGTTTTTGTATAGCGTAATTAAGAGATAAGTTAATTTCTCTCTCTCTCTCTCTCGCTCTCTCTCTCTCTCTCTCTCTCTCTCTCTCTCTCTCTCTCTCTCTCTCTCAAGTAACGACCTTCCTAACTATCTTGTTACCATGGCTGCTGCTTCTGCTAATCACTCAGAGGAGATTGCCTTTCTGTTAATCAACCCCCCCTAATCACTTAGTGATTTAATTCCACGTCGATCCAATCACCGCCGTGTGCCGGAGGAACAGATCTCCCCGTTATTTTCAGAACTGTCGTTTATTTGTCCCTCCTGGTAAATTCAACTTTCACTTGATAAGTGGAAGTGAGTCATCTGTTTCGGTTAAATTATGTCTCGGAGGCGCGGTGGTACATTTGGTGTCGAATTAGATGGTACATTTGGTGTCGAATTAGGTGGTACATCTGGTGTCGAATTAGGTGATATATTTGGTGTCGAATTAGGCGGTACATTTGGTGTCGAGTTATATGGTATATTTGTGTCGAATTAGATGGTACATTTAGTGTCGAATTAGATGGTACATTTGGTGTCGAGTTATATGGTATATTTGTGTCGAATTAAATGGTGCATTTCGTGTCGAATTAGATGATACATTTCGTGTCGAATTAGATGGTACATTTCGTGTCGAATTAGATGGTACATTTCGTGTCGAATTAAATGGTACAATTGGTGTCGAATTGGATGGTGCATTCTGCGTCGAATTACTGTAGATGGTACATCTGGTGTCGAGTTAGATGGTACATCCGGTGTCGAATTAGATGGTACATTTGGTGTCGAATTAGATGGTACATTCGTTATCGAATTAGATGGTACATCTGGTGTCGAGTTGGATGGTACATCTGGTGTCGAATTATTAGATGGTGCATTTGGTGTCGAATTCCTAGATGTTACATCGGGTGTTAAATCAGATCTCAGTTGTGCTATCAATAATATTTCCAGGACCCAAGATAGAATTTATTGAAGGTCACTATGTTATGGATTAGATACAAGAACACGTAGATTAGACGTTGAGGAAAAGCTCTGAATTTATGTCTAAATGTTTATTATAATTGGATTATTTCTTACAATTGTTCCTAATCATCGCCTCCTCCAACGCTCAGTGACGCCAAGAGAAAACTTTAAAAAACCATTTAGATAAAGAGTGAAAACTTAGAATTCATCCTTACCAGAACTCATCTTCCTCAGCTAATGCTTCAGTGAGACGGTGAATTGACGATCAATTCATAATTTTGATTACACGTGTATAATTGGGAAGTGGTTTTGCGTGTAGAAACTTTTTTGTTTGTTTGATATTTGGTTGGATGTGTCATGCTTTATTATTATTATTATTATTATTATTATTATTATTATTATTATTATTATTATTATTATTATTACTGTTATTATTATTTAGGAAGAGTTCAGTATCCATTTCTTTATTTTTTATTTGATTCTCTCTTCATTTGTTTTGCAAATCAGATGCTCTTAAGGCTTGTCATCATTTTCCACAGTGACAGTTTATTTTGGGGAGACGCTCCAGTCTCAGATTTTTCATCGTGCATAAAACTGTCAAAAATACATTTGGGATGGATCTAAAATCATGCTAAAATATGCCAGACTCGGTGAAGTAATTATGAAATGAAGTGATAAGTTTTTTATATATATATATATATATTTACGGTTATAGTTACTCGTTTTAAAACTGCATCCGGATTCCAAACCAGACTAGGTTTTAACATATCCAGATATTCCGTCAGAGTAGTTTTTAATGTTTACAATTATATATATATATATATATATATATATATATATATATATATATATATATATATATATATATATATATATATATATATATTATATATATATATATATATATGTATGTATGTATTTTAATATATATATGCAATGAACTTACGTATATAGTGTATAATGCCTACACCATAAACTTGTAATTATGCGATGTATATATATATGTGTGTGTATGTTGGTGTTTAAGTATATATGCAATGAACTTACGTATATAGTGTATAATACCCACACCATAAACTGGTAAATATGCGATATATATATATATATATATATATATATATATATATATATATATATATATATATATATATATATATATATATATATATATATATATATATACATATACACATTACTCCTTTAGTAAACAGTAATAACATAACGGGGATCGTCAGGTAATTGCATTGCATACGTTCGGTTATCATCAAGTTATATCCAGTCCTCTCAAGACCCGAGAGTGATCTACCCAGTCCTCACAGGATTCCTAAACCAATTTGAGGTCTTCCATCAAAGGGAACCCGGTATGAATAGAAGCTTGTTTGCTGCATCGGGCAAAAGAGCATACAGAGAGAGAGAGAGAGAGGAGGGATATATATATATATATATATATATATATATATATATATATATATATATATATATATAATGTCAATAATATGCTGTCGAGAGTTTGATGAAAACAAGATGGAATGACGCAAAGCTCTCCTGGCAACCAGATGTTCGGATGTTGATGTACCTTGTTGGGCTGCGAGATGTTATCTGGTTTGCAGTCGCCTTTCGGGTAAATGTGGCTGATTCGTATTCTGAGAGAGAGAGAGAGGGTAATAGGGCATGATAGTGTGTCTCTGTATTGAATTCATATTTCATATTTTTCTTTTTCTTTATTTTTATTTGCTTTGTCAGAGTAAGCCTACCCCCCCCCTCCCCCTCCCCAATCCCTGCCCTTTCCCCCTTCCTCATGAACTTGTTGCTTTTGTTATTTTCAAGGCGTTATGGGGAATGCCTCTTCTCCTCCTCCTCCTCCTCCTCCTCCTCCTCCTCCTCCTCCTCCTCCTCCTCCTCCTCCTCCTCCTCCGTGATGTACAGTTGTTGTTTTTGGTATTTTCCAGACCTTTGAGAAGGTCTGTGTAATATATTGTTTCCAGCATCCCCGACTCTGGTTTTATTTTTCTGTATATTACCTAATATCTAATTTTTAGTGCGATCTGCATTCCTAATAGTTCATGATTTTTTTTATCCGCTATATAATCTTGTCTGATGGTATCCTCTTCTTTATATTAGGGGCTTGATAATAACTCGAACACAAACAACGAAATTTTTAGTGGTTTAGTATTCCTAAGGTATATGTTTCTTTAGTTTTTAAAAAATCGCCTACAGAGTCCCTCGGTATATTCTGTCAGTTCTCTTGCACTGAATACCTTTGATCTGTCTACATTTTGGGCTGACAAAAAGGAATAGCACGTAGTATTTAATTAGGCTAATCAAGTTTTTTTTTTTTTATGGAAGAAGCACTTATAATAATTTTAGCGCGTGTCTCTGAATAGACTGCATACTCGTCGCTATACCTCGGTTCTAACTTTCGTCAAGGTTATTGAAACTTTATTGCAAGGCTCAATTTCTTGTCCTACAGTTACTAATATAAGTATATATAACTGGTAATTATAGGAAGGAAGGATGAGAGGGAAGCCGAGCATTCCTTTTACTGTACCTCCGTTCATATTATATTTCTTCCGTCTTGCTATCCAACCCCTTTGAACGATTATGTCATAGTGCAGCTGCGAGGTTTTCCTCCTGTTACACCTTTCAAACCTACCTACTCTCAGTTTCCTTTCCAGCGCTGAATGACCTCAAAGGTCCCAGTGCTTGGCCTTTGGCCTAAACTATATTCCATTCCTTAACGTACAGTCATTCTTAAGATACAGCAGAAGAAGAATTAGGTTCAGAGATGAAATCGACCTTAGTTTCATTTCAGATATAATATCCTTTAAAAATTTCATGTCAGAAATATCATTTAAAAATATTATTCTGTAAGTCTGCAATACAGCGTTGAAGTGATTCCTGTCAAACTTGGTATACAGAGGCAGCCCATCAGTCATAAATTTGCATGAAGAGAGGTCATCCATCTCTCTCTCTCTCTCTCTCTCTCTCTCTCTCTCTCTCTCTCTCTCTCTCTCTCTCTCTGTCCGCCTGTCTGTCCATCACTGTGTCTGTCAGACTTACCTTGTCGTCATTCACTGATGCCTTATAAATTCCAGTAATCTTTGTCATCAGTACCCCTTCATGTGTAGACGGGCACGAAGGGAGAGCGTTCGTCCATCTGTCATCTGTGTGTCTCTCTCTGTCTCTCCATCATTGTGATCTTATTAGACCCTGTATCTCGTTGTCACTGTCTGCACGTTAAAGGAATTTTTTTCTTGTGTGTTAGGATTTTGACCAAAGGTGAAACATTTGGTCCGGATTTCAGTGGGTTTTGTAAACGACATGAATTGGTTCAGTAGCCTTTAAATTGTATTAGATAAACACTCTTAAATTCGTCATGCATACTCCACTCAAGAGTAACCCTTTCGTAGTACAGAGACGTGGGCGATCCTGTGACCTTGAGGACCACGACCTTCCTACTAAAAATAGCAGCCATCGGTGGCGTTTGCCTTTCGCAAGCACGTCTTGTCGAAAGACAATTGCCGAATTATCTGACTTTGCGCGAGCTCATTACGTTTATTTCCTTCAGCAGTTCGTCAGTCAGTCGGAATGCTTTTGAGGCAAAAGTTGATCTGGTGTCGCTAGGGGGCGTGTCTTGCTCTCTAGCAATTTCCCAAAGACGTTTGTTTACATAACGTAAAATCTCAGTCATATTAGAGCATTTTCAAGCTGGATGTCTTGTATAGAAAAATATAAAATTCTACACAAGGTGCAAGCTATTTATATCCAAGGACCTAGTTAAGTATTGTAACACCAGGCTTATTGTAACGCCAATCTTACAATCTTCTGTTCAATTTGGTCTGTCGTACTCAAATGGCATGTGGCTTTTGTAAGAGAGAGAGAGAGAGAGAGAGAGAGAGAGAGAATCTGGATCTCCTAAAGGCATTTCTCCAGCGTGAGTCTTCTTGCAGGATTAGCAAGGGGATTATCAGGGATTTTCTCCGTTGTTTTGCGTCGATGGTCGAAGGGATTTCTGCAAGGGATTACACACTGACACTCATCTCTTAAGGTCCTGGCACAGGTTTTACACAGTTGTTCTAGTTCATTCACAAACTCTTGAATTAGTTTTTTTTTTTTTCTTCTTTTTTAGTCGATGAATAGATTTTCTTATATTAAAGGTATATATTTAATATTACTGAAAGTAATATTCTACTACCAACCATCCGGAGAAGAAATATGCATGTGAAACAATTATGACTTTGTCTGATGAGTTTCAGGTAGCATTCAGAAATCAAGGGCACTATAATTAAACAGTGTTAATTATATGCAGGCAATATTACCTCCAATATACTGTAGAATCCAGACAGGATAAAAATTTTTATAAAATTGGTAAGGAAAATAAAACACTGAGCAGTACAACACACTTCGAAAGTCATTCACGCGTAAATCTTTCCAATAGCTGTTTCACCGAGCGATTCTGTCAAAGATCGTCCAGGGGGATTTGACGTTTAGGCTGGTGGGCTCAACATGCCCCGAAGTTTTAGCCGAATTCAGTGCACTGACCTGGTAAAACGGACGTGGCGAAAGGAAGAAGAGGGCAGTAGCATTCTGGAACAAATAAAGCAGAAAGGCGTGAGTCTTGTAAATGCGGCCGTGTTGTCAAGCAAGAAAGGTAGTGGGGGGGAAAGAGTTTCTCAGATCACATATTGTAAAGCTGATTGCCTTTTGTATGTTTTATTTTATTCTGTATTTATTACCTCATCTGTGACATCTGTGACTTTCTAGGTGTTTCCTTTAAAAGGCTTTTGCAATGGCTTTATGTACACTGGGTGGACATACATGAACATTTGATGATTTGTCATCACAGAAACCATTACGATTTTAATTATTCTCCAACATTTGAAGGATTTAACCCATCATGGTCGCATTGTTTATTCAATTCCCTTTTTTATATTATATTTTATCTTATTTTTTATATATTTTTTTTATTTCTCTTTTTCAGGGGCTACATTCGGAATTAGCTGGTATATGCTAAATATTTTAAGTAAACTTAAACCTAATGAAATTGACGAATTAATAAATGGAATTTTGGGCGATCCATGCTTTTATTATTAATTTTTAAAGAAAAATCCACATATCTATGATGTGTTTTTGAAATATTATATTCCAAACATGAAAGAAACTAAGTATGAATTTAACTTAGTCGATTCTTCTTCGATGCAATCACCAAAGAGATCATTGTGAGTAAGCTTGTTAGTTCCTTGATTTTTGTTCTTTACTCTTCCCCGAGATTCTACATAATGATTTTTCTTTCACCCTCTTGGAAAAAAGACAAAACCGGTCGGCAGACTTCTGTTTTGCTTCTTGGGGATTTCGCTCGATTCCATTGACGTGACATTGCCTTCGCAGAAGCAGGGCTTGTTCACGTGAGGCCTTTTTCTTTCGCTTGAAGATTCCTCGAGGAAATTGGCATAAACGTCTGTTTCTTGATAGTTTATATTCCGCTTCCCGAATCGCCTTTCGCGAATCTCTGAAAATAAGCAGGGATGTTCCGCGTACCTTACACATCCTGGTCAGCAATTCATTTAAATTGACACCACGATTCAGGAACATCTTACTCGTAATCTCATCAAGTCCTGTCCCCCTTCACACTCTTTAGGTTTTTAGTTGTTTTCATGAGATCCAAAACAGTCACCCCCCCCCCATAAGTATTTTTAAATTCCTCTATGACCTTGTATTTTTAAATTCCTCTATGACCTTGTATTTTTAAATTCCTCTGTGACCTTGTATTTTTAAATTCCTCTATGACCTTGTATTTTTAAATTCTTCTATGACCTTGTATTTTTAAATTCCTCTATGACCTTGTATTTTTAAATTCCTCTATGACCTTTCCATGACCTTTCCTCTGCATCCTATAAATGGTTTCAAAATATTGACTCCATCGGTATGTGACAGTATTCTATTCAGACAGCATCTCTCCGTTTGCATCATGTATTTTAGAATAATTTTATTTACTTAACTGTTGTATTTGCATTGACCTGGTGGATACAGTGAGCCAGTTTTGTATGTATCAACTTGAACAAAGACGTTTGAAGTCTCTTGGCTATTGTGAAACCTTTCATTCTCATGCAGCTCCAGAGATGTAACTCAAACGGCAGAGACAAGTCAGGAAACATTCATATTTACTGGAGAAATAGATTCAACACACAACAGACGACTGGGATAAATAATTTTATTTCGTTTTTGAAGATCAGTTGAACGTGAAAAGACCGGTTGAATTTCCTAGCCAACAAAAAGCGAATTAATGTTAATCTCTCTCTCTCTCTCTCTCTCTCTCTCTCTCTCTCTCTCTCTCTCTCTCTCTCTCTGAAAGCAATGCGTATCATGACACATATTCGAAGTCCGAACGTGGGACGAAATGCCCATGAAAACGGGTTACTTGTATCTATACTGCCGGACATTGCATGCGAGGCTTGGCTTGATGAGTTTGTTTTTCACTTTGCTCCCGTAATCCCCCCAAATCCCCTAGCCCGTTCTCGGCTCTTTGAGCAGGGCACCAGCGAGAGGGATTAACCGGTGGGGATTATGCTTCCCCAACTGCCACTGCAGACCCGGGCCCCAATCCCCGAGACTTGGGGGATTTCTCTTGTTTGTTACCCAGGCACTTTGACTCGCTGCTGTGTCGTATTTTCCGAACCTGTTTTTTTTTTTTTGTTGTGGGGGGGGGGGATAGCGATTTCTGTGTGCTTCTGCGTGATGCTGTTTGATCCCTCGAGATCGAGTATGGCCTTCGTGCTTGCTTTGGTTGATGCTTGTGTTTGCTTGCCAGCCTTCTCAGTCGTTTAGGAGGAAAGTTATTTTTGAACGTTCGTGGGGAGAATTGCCAGCCGATCCTGCTGCTCTCTCAGTCAATCATTCATTCATTGTTGCAGTCTGTCTGTCAGTCTTATTTTTTAGGGGGGCGGGGGTGGGGTTAGCGAGGAAAAAACTGTGCCCGTGACTCTGTTAAAAAGCCATTTAGTGTAAAAATTTTTAATTTATCTAAAAATCTGAGTTCCCGCAAGGGAGTAGTGCCGTCAGTGCACCTCACGTGGTGCACTGTAGGTGTTACTTGAGGGTCTTTGCAGCGTCCCTTCGGCCCCTAGCTGCAACCCTTTTCATTCTTTTTACTGTACCTCCGTTCATATTCTCTTTCTTCCGTCTGACTTTCCACCCTCTCTCAACAATTGTTTCATAGTGCAACTGCTTTGAGGTTTTCCTCCTGTTATACCTTTCAGACCTTCTTACTACCAATTTCGCATTCAGCGCTGAATGACCTCATAGGTCCCAGCTCTTGGCCTTTGGGCTAAATTCTGTATTCTGTTCTAAAAGTCCCAGTCTTCTTTCTCGTAGCATTAGTGTTGCTTGTCTTTTCGTACTCGTTTCATTCATTGCATTCCCCTTTTCATGGTCTGGGAAATATTGTAGAAGCCTTCGTCTGTTCATCTGTCTGTTGTTTCAGTTATTTCTGGTGTAAACGTTTCGGTTTTTTGACTATCAAACACATCTTTAGGTTAGCGAGATATTGGATGATTTGTAAGATGGTTCTGGTTTGGCAGATAATCTGAGAAAAATCATTTCTGTTGAAAGATGACTTATCTGTAATCTCATTTTTAGTTTTCTGTAAAAGAAACTGAGATGGCTATTTGTCTGTCCGTCCGCACTTTCTCTGTCACCCTCAGATCTTAAAAACTACTGAGGCTAGAGGGCTGCAAATTGGTATGTTGATCATCCACCCTCCAATCATCAAACATGCCAGATTGCAGCCCTGTAGACTCAGTAGTTTTGATTTTATTTAAGGTTAAGGTTAGCCATAATCGTGCCTCTGGCAACGATATAGGACAGGCCATCACCGGGTCGTGGGTGAAAGTTTCATGGGCCGCGGCTGCGAGTTTCATACAGCATTATACGCTGTACAGAAAACTCGATTGCGCCAAAGAAACTTCGACGCATTTTTTTATTTGCTTTTCTTTTGCTAAAATCAAGTAATTAAAGGCACTTCCCTTCTCCACATGTTCGCAAAGTATTTCATTTAATTTACTGTAATGCAAGTGATATTTTCCCCAAATCTTACAAAAGTTATATATTGTTAAATGAGTTATAAAGAGGAATAAACTTGACAGTTGTTTTTTGGGAGAATCGAGAGAGATTTATGCCGGACCTTGTCTTATGGTCTCACTTCCATAACACCACAGATCAAAAACAAAAACGCTATCTTTTGATTGTCCAAGAACTAATTGCGGTGCAAAGATCGTATGATTTAGTGATAGTTGCCATGCGGTAGGTGGTTTTTTTTTTCCGTGTCACATTTCACAGTCACGTTATCTGGTTCACATCGCTTAACAGAAGTCATATGATCCCCATTGATGTTGTGATATCATTTGCACACACGTCTGGTAACCAACGGATGGTTTGTACACAATAATTTGATTAAAGGTTTTGCGGGTTTTACTCAGTTCACTAAAATTGAGCAGTACAGCTGAGCTGCGTTGTGGTGCGTGGCGTTAGAATTTGACAAGTATGCAGATTTATCCTGCATTGATTGCAGCGTTGAATACTAATATCCTATCATTTATAGTTTTAGGACAGATGTGTTGGGAAAATTCGAAAAGTTAATGAACTAAAGATTTTCTGCTCTGTGAGATGATTTTTAAGGGAACATGTACGTCATTTGAGATTTGTTTGTTACCTAATTTTTCAGTTGACTTTTAGTTACTTTTTGAGCTTGATTTTCATTTTGAGATTCTAACAGAGCATTTTGTAGATACTGCACATGTAACTGGACATTGCTTGAACACTCGGGGTTTCATAATGAGCACTTGAGGTTTCATAATACATGAATTTGTAAAATTTTCTAGGAATCATATTATGAACTTGGCGTCAAATCTCAAAAAAAAAAAAAAAAACTTATTTTCGACTGAAGTGTGAACGTTGTGAGTTCAGATTTTTGCTGCCTCCACTTCCTTATCCAGAAAAATTACTCCTCAAGCCTAGGAAGGATTCGCATTTCAGAGTCATTAGGCTTAGTGGCATCATGTAATATCATAATAATGATGTTACAACTTTTGAAATGTAATATCTTAATGTTTTTTCCTCTTGTCGAGACTTTTGTTTGGGTGTCTCTAATTTAAGCCACATATGATAGTCTTTTTCGTGACCATCTTATATGTTGTTTATCTTATCACAGATCCGAATTATCCTAAATTACTGTTTTTGAAGGGCTTGTATTTCAGAACTGACAGACTGAAATGTTGTGTTGTCCTTATCAGTAATGGAAACTTCTTTAAGAAGAAAATACAGTTTTTTAGGAATTTTATTTTCCCGCATCAAAACGAGGATAAAAAACTAAGCAGTTTATGGGAAAGATTGTTACACTGTAAGCGGAGAGGCCTGTCAACAGATAAAACCGGTTTATACACGTGCATACACGCGTGAGTAACCTTACATCAAACATGTATACCTACACAGACAGATAACATACAGTGTATGCCCTCCTGGTGTTAGGAGAGGGACGGAGTTGGTGTTTTTGAAACACCAAAAGATAAACATTTAATGCACATTTGTTAAAAGAAAAATTGTTCGTTAGGTAGGCCTAGTTTTGTCGAAATGACTGAGAGAAGTAGTTGATTCTTTTATATGAATGAAGCTGTCTAATTATGCTGATAGTGAATTTTTAATGTAATAAGTAATATCGTGTGTACTTAACGTAAGTTCATGTGTATGTGTGTACATATATATATATATATATATATATATATATATATATATATATATATATATATATATATATATATATATATATATAAGTCATTGCTCCCACATGTGAAATATGTATTCTATTTCATAAAGCATATGTACTACGGCCATTATACTACTCACTCACTATGAATTCTGACTTTCCCTCGTTCACTCATGTTTTTTGAGGCAATACGTTTTCCTCAGCAAACCCTGAATATGATTTTGAGATTGAGGTGAAGGAGAGTTCATTCACGCCAGGGTTCAGATTTCTGTACGGTGAAACAGAGGTCCTGCAGTTAAAAACCACCTATGCTATCGTAAGAATCCTGAATCCAGCCGCTGAGTATTTTTCTACAATTTCATATCCAGGATGTAAGGTTTTCAGTGGAAAACTTACAATATGTAATGTATATTAGTATTTTTATTTTTATTTATATCTATATTTTTATTTTTGACGTTATTTTTTATTTATATCTATATTTTACTTTTATTATTATTAGGGATTCGAAAAATGAAGCCATTGCATGGTGGCTCTCCTACTTGAATAGATCTGGTAAATAGGATAAATTCAGTCTATACACAAACTTCTTAGCAGTTTTATGTATATGAGTGTATGCTTTAAAGGGTATTAGATGAAATGTTTTAGTATGGGAATAATTATAAGCCTGACTTGTGAAAGTATAAATGTCATGAATTCCTACCCTCGTGAATATGTGCCGAAAGGAAAGCCACTTGCTTTAGATCAAGTTTTTCAGTACAGAAACAAAAGCTCGACCACTGCAAGTCCAAACGACACGACTTTCTACTCTAGAACCATCGTATTTTGTAACCCCCCGATCTCGGTGACCCAACAAACACACACAAAACGCCAAGGACACAGCGTTATATATTCGGTTGCCTTCGCTGGTTCTGTAGCCGCCACACTCAAACTGGCCCAGCCCAGGTGGTTAGTGTTACCGGCTGTCTCAGCTAAAGCGTGAAACGCCCACCTAAAGCTGTCTTCTTGATAGCGACAGGCAGTCGTTGTTTATGTTGGCAGGACCACATTTCGCTTCCTCGTCACTGTGGGAAGGAAGGAAGGAGTAAGTCCTAGCAATCTGTTGTCTGCCCAGTGATGTAAAGAAAGTTCTTTTTTTCCGGGGAGGTGTTGGGGGTCAGTAATAGAGTCTTGAGAAGGAGGAGTTAGTGATAATGCGTCTCAAGTAGTTGTTTGAGTTTTCAAAGTCCCCCTCCCTGATGTTTTGTCTTGGAATTCTTTGCTTTCAATTTTTTTTTTTTTTATTTGGCCGGGAAATAGGTCGCCGGATCGTGGCGGGGTAGTGGAGATTCCTGATTCTCACCTGATTTGTTCTGATCTCTTGTTCTTTATTGATTTGTTTGTTGATTTCTAAAATAAATTATTGTTATTATTATTATTATTATTATTATTATTATTATTATTATTTTTATTATTATCATTAATTTCTAAAATAACTTATTATTATTATTATTATTATTTTTATTATTATCATTAATTTCTACAATAACATTATTATTATTATTATTATTATTATTATTATTATTATTATTATTATTATTATTATTTATTTATTTAACGTCCATTACATATATTGACTAGAAAGAGGAACATGAAGAGAACTGTGAGTTTTTCTTGCAAAACTTAACATTGCTGTAATCTCATGTTACTTATTTATTTCTAAACTTAAAACGTCATTATTATTATTATTATTATTATTATTATTATTATTATTATTATTATTATTATTATTATTATTATTATTATCATTATTATTAACAGATATGATTTAACATCTATTACATGTATTGACTAGAAAGAGAAGCGGGAAAAGAATTGGCAGTTTTGCATGCAAAACTGAACTTTGTTGAATTTCTCTGGTTGCTGATGTCCATACTTTGTACATGTAGGGTAATTTCGTTTTTTCATTCTTCATGACGTTACCACCATTAGATAGATTCTTCCTTTCTCGTAATATAATTTGACTTTTCTTTACAAGTAACTACCTTCTGAATACTCTGACCCAATTTTATTGGTTATTCCCAAACTGTTTTGTTATTTTTCCAGCTGACCCCAAGTGACATTCCATTCTTGCTGTCGTGGTTTTTTAATAAGAAAACTGTATATTACCAAAAAAATAAATTACCGCCTTCCTCCCATCAGATATTATTCGACCCCATACTGTTGGTGCACTGTAGGCATCGCTTAAAGTTCTTTGCAGCGTCCCTTCGGCCCCTAGCTGCAACCTCTTTCATTCCTTCCACTGTACCTCCTTTCATATTATCTTTCTTCTATGTAACTTTCCACCTTCTCCAACAATTGTTTCATAAGTTCAATTGCGAGGTTTTCCTCCTGTTACATCTTTCAAACCTCCTTACTGTCAATTTCCCTTTCAGCGCTGAATGACCTTATAGGTCCCAGTGCTTGGCCTTTGGCCTAAATCATATATTCTATTCTATTCTGTTCGACTCTAGAGGGTTAATTTAATCATGCCTTACCTCCCGGAGGTGAAATTCCCCGTCTCTCCAAACTGTATCGCTCCTCAGACAGTTCTGAGCAGGCGATTTCCTCTTCTAAAGGCAGAGAAGTCTTTGCTCGGTAACAACTATCGAATCCAGTCAGATGTATTAAGTGTATCTGTTGGGTCTTCTGCGTTGCGTTGTGGGGTTTCATGCGGGATTATTTGCGAGAGGAAGTTCAGGTGACAGTGTAACCTTGCACACTTCTCTGTTGGTTGTAGGTTTTAATATTGAGTGTATTGCTTGGTTTTCATTTTTGCCGTTTCATATACCATGTCTCTACTACTGTGCTTAATGAAGATGAATGCAAAGACTGCAGTGAACAAATATATATATATATAATATATATATATATATATATATATATATATATATATATATATATATATATATATACACACACATATATGTGTCTGTATATATATGTATATATATGTGTGTGTGTATATTTTTATATATTATATACATATATGTATATAATGTGCGTGTTTGTATATATGTATGTGTGTGAGCCCGCACTCCAGCTACCAAAGTGTAAGCAGTTCTTCTTGCAATGTCAAAATGTTAAGTAAACTCTCTCTCTCTCTCTCTCTCTCTCTCTCTCTCTCTCTCTCTCTCTCTCTCTCTCTCTCTCTCTCTCTCTCTCTCTCTCTGTACTTACTGAATTCATTTGCATAGGTGATTGAGTCCGTCGTCTCTTCATGGCTCCCCCCACCCCCACCCCCACCCCCACCCCGCTCTGCCACTCACTGGAGTGGCGGCGATGTTTATAATCAAGGTTCACGAAAATAACTTTTGATGCTTACGGTTGTTTACAGAGTTATCAAAAGGAGTTTATTTGTTTTGCTAGATTACCGGTTTCCATGTGAGGAGGAGGGGGAGGAGGAGGAGGGGGGGGAGGAGGAGGAGGAGGAGGAGGAGGAGGAGGAGGATGAGGAAGAGGTCGGTGACCTCCTTTAATGGAATGTGTTATTTAGATGTTGTTCAGTATAAGTTCTGAAACTGAAGCTCATGAACAAGACTTTAAATGTTGAGGCTTGAAATGTTTTTATTTTTATTTTTTTATATTAATATTTTTTTAAAATATAAGTGAGGTCATGTGATGGACGACGGGACTTTTGTCATTCCTTTTAATGATAATCGTTATCGCTGCAGTTGCGATTGAGATAACTGACGAATGCACTTTGTATGTGTATGTGTATATATGTATATATATATATATATATATATATATATATATATATATATATATATATATATATATACGTGTGCGTGTGTATGTGTATATACATATATATATATATATATATATTTCTTTATTTATTTATTTATTTATTTATTACTAACAGGACCTCATTAAAACTGGAACGTATCTAGCGGACACCATCCAGTTTTAATGAGGTCCTGTTAGTAAATGTATTAATGCACAGAACAATTGTGTCAGTGATAAAGTTGATATACATACATACTTTCATACATTAATATACATACATGCATACATTGCCCTTTTCGTCAAGTCAGGATGGCCGAGCGGTCCAAGGCGCTGCGTTCAGGTCGCAGTCCGGTCTTCCGGGCGTGGGTTCGAATCCCACTCCTGACAAGTGTTTTCGTTGATTGTTCTCGAAGCATTGCGATGACCGTGAGAAGAATGTTAAGTGTAGGTAATGAGAATTTACTGATGTCTTAAATATCTGGAGAAAGCTTGGCGAGAATGTTGTTAGTATCAGTGTGAGGTCTGTTACATGTAAAACATCACGTATTGGATGTTTGTAAAGTGATATGACGTTTCGTTGGGTAGGTTTTTCGTACAAGGTAAGATTTCAGTAGGTGAAATGTTACTTTTTCATTCAAAGTAACATTCAACAGGTACTTTATCATGCAAAGTAACATTTGAGTAGGTACTTTTTTCATGCAAAGTAACATTTCAGTAGGTACTTTTTCGTGTGAAGTTACATTTCAGTAGGTACTATTTCATGTTAAGTACCATTTCGGTAGGTACTTTTTCCATATAAGGTAACATTTCAGTAAGTACTTTTTCATGCCAAGTAACTTTACAGTAGGTACTTTTTCATGCAAAGTAACATTTCAGTTATTTTTCCATACAAATTATTTTATCATTTCTGAAAGTGTTTTTTTTTTTGCGATCTTTCTCTTCCAAAATGCTCATATTTGGCTATGTAATATGTCAAAATAAAGAGGATTTGGAATTCTGAGTTGCATTGTGAAGAATGCAAGCAAGACTGTCGTACTTTCCACGGCATTGACCTGGTATGATAAGCAGGTCGTTAAAAATCTCACTAGCCAACAGCATTAGTGAGATATCTTATAAAAAATAATCACGCTACAAAAAAAGATTCAGATTCACGAACTAAACGTGTATTTTAAAGATCAGCTCTGTACGGAGCTTACTTTTCCGGACCTGTGTAAAATAGATTTTTTGGGTAATCCTGTATGAAGCATGGCACACACTCAAACAAGTAGCAATCTTGTTGACCGAGTTGAAGAGCAAACTAGATAAAACAATATGCTGATGAAACGTATCTTAACTGCAGCCGCTGTGATAACGGTCTGAGCCGTTGACATGCACGCGATAAGGATTACAGCATTTGCTGATAAACGAGCTGATTTGAAGTTACTTGTACACGTTCCTTAGTAGAAAATTCTGGAAATGGATAAACGTATCAGCATTTATAACGGACTGTCTAGTCATGGTTGTTCGGTGGCAGACAATAACACAAAAAAAAGTCACAGAAAAAAAGGTCACATTAATTTATGGTGGCCAGTTATAAAGTCACAGGGGAAAAATTCAGTATTCCTTGGGGGTCATTATCTTTATGATATTTACAGTCTTTTGTTTATGTTTTTACAGTAATCCCCAACGGGCTTGTACTGAACACGCCGCAGAGGTGGCTACATACCGGGTTAAAACCCCGGGGGGTCGCTATCTACGAAAGATTAATGTGACTTTTTTTCCTGTGACTTTTGCCTGTGGCTTTTTTTTGTGACTTCTTTACTGTGACTTTTTTTCTGTGACTTTTTCACTGACTTTTTTTTCTGATACTTTTCAAATATATCTTGCCCTTTAAACAAGAACTGAGTTTTACCGCGTGTGTGGTATTTTCAATATAGAAAATAAAGGTTATTAGCTCGGTTAAACTCAGTCGTCTAGTTTGTATTTTTCCGTAATAGTGATAACGCTGTAACGGAACGTTTTGTAATTAGTGCAAGTATTAAAATTTATGTTTTCTATTTAGTCTTGTATGTATGTGTTTTCTATATCATATTTTTTTAAGTTCATAACATAGACTCACTTCCGATACTTGTGATGATGATGATGATGATATTATTATTATTATTATTATTATTGCTATTATTATTATTATTATTATTATTATTATTATTATTATTATTATTATTATTATTATTAGCCAGATTGCAACAACAGTTGGATAGGCACCCCAGCACATAAGAAGTAAAATAAGACCGGAATAATAAACTAAGAAAAAAGAAAATAAAAAAAACCACAAACAAAATAAAAAAAAAAGAATTAGAATAAATAGGGCAAATGGAAAATAAGCTCTGAAATGAGTCTCATGTTGTTTTTACCTTCGAGTAATGTCATGCAAGGCCGTTTCATTTAATGTCTTCAGGGAATGTGTTAGTTAGTTGGAGAAGAAGAAGAAGAAGAAGAACGAAGGCTTTGCATTGGCATGCACGAGCGAAAGCAAGAGAGTGCGTGCGCGTGTGTGTCTCCAACGCAAACATTTTGACCTTTCTCATGGCGGTGCCATGGTATTTAGAAGGCCAGAGAGCGGCGGTGGCATTTGGGAATTCTTCCTGTCCTGGACTAGAATAAATTGAGAGAGAGAGAGAGAGAGAGAGAGAGAGAGAGAGAGAGAGAGAGAGGGGAGGGGGGGGGGCGGTGGTTAAGAAATTGTTCATGTCTGCCTACCTTCTTTTTCCATTTTATATATTATTTTGCGGTTAGCATAAAATTGAGAGAGAGAGAGAGAGAGAGAGAGAGAGAGAGAGAGAGAGAGAGAGAGAGAGAGAGAGAGGGGGGGGGTGTTAAGAAACTGTTCATCTCTGCATACCTTCTTTTTCCATTTTGTATATTATTTTGCGGTTAGAATAAATTGAGAGAGAGAGAGAGAGATAGTGGGGGTTGTTGTTGTTGAGAATTAGTGCATTTTTGCCTGACTTCTCCTTTTTGTAAATTACTCTGTCGGTGAGAGTAAATTGAGAGAGAGAGAATGATAAGAAATGGTGCATCTCAGCCTACGTTCTTTTTCCCTTTTATTTAATATTTTGCGACTTGGTTTTCTTTAAAGTAACAATATTTAAAAGCTTGCGTTACAGGATAGTTCGATTTTCCTGCAATTCATTGTCCGTCCACTGCAAGTCACAAATTTCTGTTGAAGGTCATTTTTCTTTGAAAGTGTGATACCCGTGGTGTCCTCGTCTATCCCTGACAGCTGCTTTCTCTGGAGAGAACTGCTTTATGCTTTTTTTTTTTTTCTTGACCCCTTTTCCCGTCATTGTTCCTTGCAATGATTGTGGATCGTCAGTTACGTTAATCTTCTGGTGGCCAGCGCGGCATTCATATTATAAAATGCTGAATCTGGGTTAGTGTTGTGCAACAAACTTCCACAGAAATATCCTCTTCATATATTTCCACATTCTCATTAGTAGTGCTTCGAACCTCTATAACATAGATTGAGCCTGTTTCTTCGACCCCGCATGCATTCAGTCGTTTTATAGATATTTAGGTCATTCCTTTCCAATATCTTGTTCACTCATAACACCCAGCACTTTGTAGGTCTTCGTTTCTTCCCTCCCAACACGCTTTTTTTTTTTTTTCATTCACTCTTTTTATCAGCCTATCTTCCTCCATTTTTCCATACGAAAGGAGATATTTCATGTGTGTTGCTTATCCAGTTTTCAGGCACTAGTATGCATTTGTGTCTTTGTCAATTTATTCTGTCTTTTACTGCTTATTTTGTTATTCCGATATGTATGTGGAAATGCACAGAGCTACTTCATCACCATAAATTCAGCATCTCTACTGTGACAGTATTGATCATCTTAAAAACGATGAAATCATTGAATTGCTTAAGATTCTTCCAACGCCATTCATATAGGAATGTTTTTTGTAAGTATCAATCATCTTGCATTTTAGTTGCGATAATTCAGCTTTTTCTTCCCCACGACTGGAATCAGACCACCTGTCAATGTGCCCAAGATGAATATGCTCCACTTTCGTCTTTCTTTTGTTTCTGAGCATATAAAAGGGCATATAATAACAATTTCATTAATGGAAACTTAAACATTATTAGTCTTTAGTGTGTGCAGGTTGTACAACCCAACTAAAGTTATCAGAAATATTTTCTCTTTTTTTGCCATTGTGTAATTTGTAATTGTATTTTAGAATTCTCTGTTTAATATTTTATCTTTTTTTTGGCCAATGTGTAACTTGTAACTATATTTTAGAATTCTCTTTTTCAGCTAAAGTTTTTACGTCTGGTACAAAGCAACAGTGTCTGAACTTCCGGTTTCGTGATCAGGTATCGTCCATTTTCTAGAACCTATGGAAAACTTGAATCAATTTATGTACTGCGCTAAAGCTATTTTACTAAAATACTCTACCCAGAATTTGTCATTTTATTAAAGATAGGTTAAATGCAATTATGTATAAATTAATAATGACAATCAAGAATGTGAGAAAATTTAAAAAGTAACGCTCTCACATGCATTTCTATGCGATCAATATTTAATACACAGAGAAAGGAAAAAGAGAACCTATCAGAAACAGTCTGCATGCAAGCATGCAACGCATGTGTCCTCGAAGTCAGAATAAACTGCCTTAAAATTTAGGTCACTGGGGTCCTAGCGATTTCCATCGATTCATGCAAATTGATCACCGTCGGCATTGCTTGGGAATAGAATAAACGCTTGTTGGAGTGCTTTGTATTTTCTGTCCCAATACAGTATCTACAGTAGATTTGAAGTTAGCCTGCTGTTGTATTAATTAATTGGTAAATGTAGATAAAGTATGTTTGACAATTTATGCGTTTGACAGTTTACGTTCATATGTCAGCGCAGTTTATTAAGCCTCGCCTTCGTGCCTGCGTTTTCATTTAATGTGTTAAGTATACCTTAGTTTAGCCGGACCACTGAGCTGATTAACAGCTCTCCTAGGGCTGGCCCGAAGGATTAGATTTATTTTACGTGGCAAAGAACCAGTTGGTTACCTAGCAACGGGACCTACAGCTTGTCGTGGAATCCGAACCACGTTATAGCGAGAAATGCATTTTTATCACCAGGAATAAATTTCTCTAATTCTTCATTGGCCGGTCCGAGAATCGATCGCGGGCCCAGCAGAGTGCTAGCCGAGAACGATACCAACCCGCCCAATGAGGAACTATTTATTGGTTGGGAAGTTTTTCTGTACGTTTCCATTGATTGTGTTGATTGGGAAGTTTGTCTATTATTCTGTCTCTTTCTTAACACCAACGGCAAACCTGTTTTATGATAATTATAATTTTTTTTTTCGAGAGTTCATTAATATTAAAGAGAGGGTCGACAAAGCTACTCCACTCCTTAGGGACACCATACTGTATATCTATATCAACGCTCGTACCAGGTAAATTAAATCTTTTAACTTCTACAGTAGCTGGTTGGGAGAGACGCTGGTCCCGGGTTGGAAAACGGCATTGTCTGAAAGTAAGTTAGTTACCAGTAGGCTATGGTTGTTACAAATGAAAAAATATATATAGTTTAACATTGCATCTCTTTCTAGACTATCGATTGTGCACACAAAGAACATATATATAGATAGAATTGCCTTTATAACATATAGAGATTACAGATATTTTCAATTCAACGTATAACAATTTCTTTGGAAATATTTTCCTTCGCCTAGAGGTTACAGATATTTCAATTTAATATATATAACAATTTCTTCGCAAAGATTTTCCTTGGCCTAGAGGTTACAGATATTTCAATTCAATTTATATATCAATTTCTTCGCAAAGAGTTTCCTTGGCCTAGAGGTTACAGATATTTCAGTTCAATTTATATAACAATTTCTTCACAAAGAGTTTCCTTGGCCTAGAGAGGTGACAGATATTTCAGTTCAATATATATAACAATTTCTTCGCAAAGATTTTCCTTGGCCTAGAGATTACAGATATTTCAATTCAATAGATAACAATTTCTTCGCAAAGATTTTCCTTGACCTAGAGAGGTGACAAGATATTTAAGTTCAATATATATAACAGTTTCTTCGCAAAGAGTTTCCTTGGCCTAGAGGTTACAGATATTTCAATTCAGTATATATAACAATTTCTTCACAAAGATTTTCTTGGCCTAGAGATTACAGATATTTCAATTCAATAGATAACAATTTCTTTGCAAAGATTTTCCTTGGCCTAGAGGTTACAGATATTTCAGTTCAGTATATAACAATTTCTTCACAAAGATTTTCCCTGGCCTAGAGGTTACAGATATTTCGATTCAATACATATAACAGTTCCTTTGCACAGTTTACAAATATTTCAATTCAGTATAGCACAGTATCTTCGCAAAGATTTTCCTTGGCCTAGAGGTTACAGATATTTCAATTCAATATATATAACAATTTCTTTGCAGAAGTTACAGATGTTTCAATTCAGTATATAACAGTATCCTTGCAAAGATTTTCCTTGGCCTAGAGGGTTACAGATATTTCAATTCAATATACATAACAATTTCTTTGCAGAGGTTACAGATATTTCAATTCAGTATACATAACAGTTTCTTTGCAAAGATTTTCCTTGGCCTAGAGGTTACAGATATTTCAATTCAATATACATAACAGTGTCTTCGCAAAGATTTTCCTTGGGCACTTCGGTCTCAAGGAAACGGTGGCACGCAAGATGGTCGATACCCCGTATGGATCTCCCAGCGTCTAGACAGTGAAGAAGAAAAGGAAGAGTATGTCTTCACCTTGATGGATACAAGCACGGATGACCTGGTTTGCGAATCATCGCGTGGCGGAAATGAATATTTGCTTGGAAATGTCATTAAGGTAACATGCAGAAACGGACGTGAGCATGTTTTATGATGATTAGTGTTAATGTCGTTGATGTTATTTTTTTTGGGTCTGATGCATACACTTTTTTTTTTTAAGATAACGATGTGATGTCATTATTCGTTTAGCTGGTGCTTAATACTTTTTTTTGGGGGGGATATGTTATTTGCTCCTTTGCGTTGTTACAGTAAATTTACCCTTTCACGTAAACAGGTTTTCGTTTTACTGATTTTGTTGCTTATTTCGCCGAAATCACTTGATATTGTATGTAGAAGTGAATATATATATGTGTGTGTATATATATATATAATATATATACACACAGAGTTTATGAAATTTGCCTCACATTTCCTTGTCGTTTGAGGAACCTGGGAACATCTCCATACTTTTGTTTGGTCTGTGATTAGTTTTATATTAATTAATGTGTTAATTTTACATTAATTCATAAGTTAATTTTTGTTCACGAAAGTGAAAGTAAGGGGCAGTATTTTTATGTAAATTTGAAAGCGATTACACACAATAATAATTATTTGAGTTGGCTAGTTTGGCTGGGAAGATTCATATACCCCCATATTTGTGTGTGTTAATTTCTCAAAAAAAAAGTA
>JANJGK010000039.1:24806436-24881436 GCA_039081455.1 Macrobrachium rosenbergii | reverse complement strand
AAATTGAGAGGTTTGAAAGGTGTAACAGGAGGAAAACCTCAAAGCAGTTGCACTATGAAATAATTGTTAGGAGAGTGCGGATAACCAGATGAGAGAAAGATAGTATGAGTGGAGGTACAGTAAAATGAATGAAAGGGGTTGCAGCTAGGGGCCGAAGGGACGCTGCAAAAAAAAAGCCTTTGGTAATGCCTACAGTGCACCCGGTGAGGTGCACAGACGGCACTACTCAAGTGAAAGACGATACCCCTCTTCTTGTCATGTAACTCTTCAGTCATTTTACCATTATCTAGTTTATGCCAACAATCCTTCAATATGAATTCTATTGAATATTGAGCGAGTCAGAGATAACATTGCGATACACTCAGTCATAGGAGTACATTTTCAATCACAGGACCATTACCCAGTCGTTTAAACTTATCCAGCATTCATTATCTGAGAATTCAGTTTCGAGTTTTGCGTTATACAATGAATAAATATAAATATGTGCGTTGGTGGTTTTGGGTATCCTTAAGGTAGAGGCAGGACATTTTTGGGAGGTACAATATTATTATTATTATTATTATTATTATTATTATTATTATTATTATTATTATTATTATTCGGAAGATGAACCTATTCATAGGGAACAAGCCAACCAAACTGGCCACTGACTTGAAATTCAAGCTACCAAAGAATATGGTTCATTATTATTATTATTATTATTATTATTCAGAAGATGAAACCTATTCATAGGGATCAAGCCCACCAAAGGGACCAATGACTTGAAATTCAAGCTACCAAAGAATACGGTTCATCATTATTATTATTATATTATTATTAGTATTATTATTATTATTATTATTATTATCATTATTATTATTATTATTCAGAAGATGAACCTATTCATAGTGAACAAGCCAACCAAACTGGCCACTGACTTGAAATTCAAGCTACCAAAGAATGTGGTTCATTATTATATTATTATTATTATTATTATTATTATTATTATTATTATTATTATTCAGAAGATGAACCTATTCAGAGGGAACAAGCCCACCAAACCGGCCACTGACTTGAAATTCAAGCTTCCAAAGATTAAGGCGTTCATTCTGAAGAAGTAAGAGGAGATAAAGGGAAATTCAGAAAGAGGAGATCCCACTCACTTATTAAAAACAGAAAAAAAGAAATTAATAAATCAACAAATAGATAAAAATGTATTAAAATGCAAGGAGAATAGGATTAGGGCAGCAATGCATTGCACCTTCTCTTGAACTTTTGAAGTTCCAATAAACTTTTGAAGTTCCAATAAACTTTTGAAGTTCCAATAAACTTATGAAGTTCCAATAAACTTTTGAAGTTCCAATAAATTTTTGAAGTTCCAATAAACTTTTGAAGTTCCAATTGCACGACATCCCATAGTAGGCTGTTCCACAGTCCAATAGGGAATGCTCATTGAAGTAACGTCACTGTGATAGAGCAGGAAGCATAATCGTAAATAAATAACAGTCTTAATACTCAAACAATGTCATCAAAAACAATAAGGAATTCACGAGAAGACAATGAACTATGTTGTCAGTTGACTCAAGTAAACTAGGACCAGTCGATTAGACGGGTATCGACTGGGTATCGACTGACACTCCCGTCCGTCTTGAATCACTTTTCCAAGTAAAAAAAATTAATAAACTTTGTTAAACAGCTAAAACAGTTCTTTGTAATAACGAGAAGGAAGTGACTTATGTAAGTGCTTTCAACCCTCATCTACGTTATCCAGCCTCATAATGAACATCAATGGAAAATAAATATAATCTATTTTACAACGTCTAAAGAAGTCAGCTCCGGAAATGGCGTGAGGCCTTCCCCCGGTCCCGTAAACCAACCAACAGCATTCTAACGTAGTTTAATACAGAAAGAAGGCCTGCTGACAAGGATAGCCCTAGCAGACTCTAGCAACAGCCAATATCTACCATCCAAGATCACCTACAATATATTTAATCCCGATGGCGCAAGACGAGGTCAGATAGTAACAAAGGTCAGCGAAGAAGGTCATCGGCTCGATTTCTACAACGCTCTGCGCTTCAAATACCGAACACGAAAACAAGGTGGGCTTCGGGCCCACGTGATAGTAAAGTGGATTGTGATACAACCCTGACAATCAACGCCAAGGAAATACAAGCAACGTCTTTCAGTGAAATGGAATTTCAGTGTTAATGCCCTTCGCTGTCATTCCTTGGAGCGTTTTGGCTGAAATCGGTTAATTAGAAATGTAATCTCCCCGGGCGAACAGGAATGAGCTTCGGATGCCGATTCAATGGAGGAATGTCTAATTTACGGTATATACATATGTATATACACATACATACATACATACATACATACATACATACATACATATATATATATATATATATATATATATATAAATATATATATATATATATATATATATATATATATATATATATGATTATGATCACTTTTTCTACGTGATTCATTCATCACACATTACCACAGGGGAAAAATAAGAGACAGGGTGTAGGTCCTGACCGGTTTCGACTATATTGCCAATTCACCTGTGGTAATGTGATATACATATATATATAATATATATATATATATAATGAACATTTATCGTTGGTGTCTTTTGTAGCATAACAGTTGAATCAACGACGAGAAATCTATATTCTCTCGATGACTAAGAGAAGCCAATAATTATATTTTCGTAGGCGGTTCTTGAATTCCGGGAAGAGATGAAATGCCCAGTGGGCAGTAAAAGCACGATCACAAAAGATAACAAACGTAGGTACGAGCGAATAAATCCCCCAGGAAAAACAGATTTACGGCCTCGCTCGCTAAATAAAGCCAAAATCCCAATTCAAGCTCGATCTCCCTTAGGAGCCGTTAATCCTAAGAAATCCTTCCTCCCTCAGTAGACATTAATCCCAAGAAGTCATTCCATGCTCCGAGGTTGTCAACAGATGCGGGATTACCGCACTTACGAGAAACTGCAATAAACACCATCCGTTATAAGAATGAGTGAGAGAGAGAGAGATTCAAAGTATCTTTTGACTCAGCACTTGGTCTGAAAGCACATAAACGCGCTTTTCGTGCCTGTGCTTCTTTACTGAGGAGAGGCAGATCTTGAAATACTTGTGAGACCTTTGCTTCACAATACTGAACAAAGTCGCGCAGTTTTTTCACTAATCTACTGTTTAGCGAACGCAATAACACTTAAAAATTCAATAAGTACGTTGCAACTCATTAACGGAGAGAGTACATCAACAAAATAATGCGAAAATTGCCTAAAATTAAAATAGGATTGGAATGAAAATCACAGAAAAATCTAATAAACAATGATGTGATTATTGACACATAAGTTTCTAGTTCCCAGAATCAACGAAACAGTCGAGATAATCTCTGGAATCAATAATGAAAGTTGGAATTAAAATTCCGCATGATAAAAAAAAACTGTAATTTCTATATTTCAAAAAATAATTATCCACCCCCAATAATGAAGAACATAATTAATAAAATCATTCAAGCGCGCCTGTTTTAAAGCACACGGCTATACATATAAATTTATATATATATATATATATATATATATATATATATATATATATATATACACGAGTATATATATATATATATATATATATATATATATATATATATATATATATATATGGATTAACTTATAACTAAAACTCCATCTGTGAATCAAATTTCGCAGCAACCCAGAAATGCTAAATATAAAAACCAGTAAAAAAAAGAAAAAAAATGACCTAGTTACAAGCCGCCTATAATTTCTCATAGTCTCATAAAGGCAATGAAGGCTAAATGAGCTAATGAGTAATTACCTTTGGTGCTTGCGAAGCATTATTAGTGATAACGCCAGACAGAAACAAGGTCAGCGCATTATTTTTGGCACCGCTTCTAGGATACGGTTTGAGTTCGCTAGCAATTATGGGTGGTTGATTTACGGAATAATTAGACTTCCTATTAAACAAGTAAAAAAAAATGCGCCGAAGTTTCTTCGGCGCAATCGAGTTTTCTGTATAATGCTGTATGAAACTCAGCCGGCCGTGGTGGCCCGTTGTTGCGTTTCCAGACTCACGATCATGGCTAACTTTAACCTTAAATAAAATAAAAACTACTGAGGCTAGAGGGCTGCAATTTGGTATGTTTGATGACTGGAGGGTGGATGGTCAGCATACCAATTTGCAGCCCTCTAGCCTCAGCAGTTTTTAAGACCTGAGGGCAGACAGAAAAAGTGCGGACAAACAGATTAATAGCCATCTCAATAATTTTCTTTTACAGAAAACGAAAAATGTACGAAGCTTTTTTTCATTACGATATTGAGAGTTAATTAAGATAGCCGTACAAAATATGTCCATATAAATCTTAAAATTTCTGAAGGGTGTTTAGCAGAATTTGATAAATTTCTCAATATTTAAGGCAATACTCAGATTCATATTCACTCGTGAATATGATTGTGAGTATGACTGTGATTCTGAATAATGAATATGACACTATTCATTCGTGAATATCACTATGAATATCATTATGATTCATTCACGAATATCATCATGAATATGATTCTGATTCATTCGTGAATATAATCATGACTATGATTTTAATTCATTCATGTATATGATCCTGAATATAATCCTAATTCATTCATAAACATCATCAAGAATATTAATCATACTCATTCATGAATATGATCATGAATATGAATCATATTCAATCATGAATTTGATCATGAATATGATTCTGATTCAATCATGAATATGACTGTAATTAACTTATGATCACGAATATGACTCTGATTCAATCATGAACTAATCATGAATATGATTCTGAATATGAGTCATATTCAATCACGAATTTGATCATGAATATGATTCTCATTTCTTCATGATCATGAACATGATTCTGATTCAATCATGATCATGAATATGAACCTGAATCAACCATGAACTGATCACGAATATGATTCTGAATATGAATCATATTCGTTCGCGAATACGACTCATTCACATTCATGAATGAATACGACAGACAAAACTCACGCTTCCAAACTTATCCATTATAACAACTGCTCGCTGATAACAAAAAAGGGCTTTGGTGAGCAAAGCTCTCAAGTTGCAAATCTACATTACCAGCCTCCGGAAATGAATAAGAAGAGAAGAATATGCTATAAAAATTCCAACGAGCCCGAAGCACTTTGTTTACAGAGCTTCAGTGTTTACCAAATTCCTGCACTTTATGAACATTCCAAGAAACGCGCTTTCCCCACTGAAAATAGCTGCATTTCCTCTGCTTGGGAATGCTTGGCTCTTAAGTAACTTCGCCGTTATGTGAGTAGATGTCTGATTGTCGCAAAAAGGCTGAACAGAGAAAGTCTAACGTCAAGGTTCAAGGATCGAAATTCAACCTTGAAAACTTAAGGTTTCATTTGTGTGTGTGTGTATATGTATATGTATATATATTATATACTTTATCTCCATATCATGGTCTCTTCAGCACAACAGACTGAGAATGTGGAAGTGATAAAATAGCTTATTTAAAAAACACTAACTATTCCTTCGTCAACCTCTACGTTCTACTGTTATTCATACTTTTGTTTTTTCTTGAAAAGTTTATCAATATTTTCTATCAGGAAAAATCATCTCCCTACATATATGAAAAAATAAGGTTCATTACGAAAAAAAAAATATGTATCGCTACTTATAAATTGGAATAATAATATAATCACAGCAGTTTGTTAAGTTTGTGAGAAGTTTATTTGCTAATGTAGAGCCAAACTCAGCATAACTATCCGATGCAAAAATCATAAAAGTGAAAACTATTTAAGTGCTTCCTTATTTTTTGTAAATGTATGACAATAATGAAAGTAATTCGTGGGATAATGTTGAAACTTACCATTGCTAAAAAAGGTTTCTAAAAAAAAAATAAATAAAATATAAAAAATAAAAAACCATAGAACAGATCTATGAGATAACATCAGAGATATAAATACTAAATATGAGGTGTGAGTTAATTTCCTCGCCATCATGGCAACGTTATGCTGCAGACTAAAATAAATTGATTTTTTTTTCTTGAAACTTGGCAGAATATGTGTAACAGACGCGTGTTGTATGGGCTAAGATGTCGAGCTTGATTTCATTAAGAATAAATATTTTATTAAGAGTAAGTATTCCATTAAGAATAAATATGCCATTAAGAATAAATATTCTATTAAGAATAAATATTCCATTAAGAATAAATATTCCATTAAGAATAAATATTTCACTAAGAATAAATATTTCATTCAGAATAAATATTTACTAACTCGGCGTGGCTTTGAGAAAGGCTATACCCTTAAATTAATGCAGAAAATATCTAATGCGTAAGTTCACTTGTTCTTTGCTTATTTCTGTGACCTTCTGGTGGAAGACGATAGGGTGAGATGTTTCAAAAAACAGCGAGAGAGAGAGAGAGAGAGAGAGAGAGAGAGAGAGAGAGAGAGAGAGAGAGAGAGAGAGAGAGAGAGAGAGAGAGAGGTGAATCTCATATTATCGTGTCATATTGTATCTCATAATACCATCAAATTATTAAAAAATAATATTCACTAAGAGAGAGAGAGAGAGAGAGAGAGAGAGAGAGAGAGAGAGAGAGAGGTAAATCTCATATTATCGTGTCATACTGTATCTCATAATACCATCAAATTATTAAGGAATAATATTCAGTAAGAGAGAGAGAGAGAGAGAGAGAGAGAGAGAGAGAGAGAGAGAGAGAGAGAGAGAGAGAGAGAGAGAGAGAGAAAAGCTCATATCTGTCGTATCATATCTCATAATGCTAACAAATTTCTAAGAAATATTCCGTCAAATCCACCACATATAAGAGAGAGAGAGAGAGAGAGAGAGAGAGAGAGAGAGAGAGAGAGAGAGAGAGAGAGAGAGAGAGAGAGAGAGAGGCAAATCTTATATCATATATCTCATAATCTATCAAATTATTCAAGTTAAGAAATATTCAGTCAAATCCACCACATACCAATATGCAAAAGCGTGGGACAGGAGAAGCGGTTCAGCCTCAATTTGTTGCACCTTGCAACATCGGTCCCATGGTGTAATGGTTAGCACTTTGGACTCTGAATCCAACAATCCGAGTTCGAGTCTCGGTGGGACCTCGGTTCAACCTATTATATTCGTTTACTAAAACGGATGTTTTCCGAGTGTTGCGTTCTTTCGTGGTCCCCAGCAATGTCAGAGTATACGTGATAACAGATGCACAGCAACAAGCTGGACAGAACGCGGTTAAACATTTGTCACGGGAGCAAGGTTTAATGGAGACGAGACAAATGTCCCGAGATAGACTGAGTATAAACTTGAGAACTAAATAATGCCGAAATAGACTGAGTATAAACTTGAGAACTAATTAAATTAATCCCCAGTCAAAACATCAATATTGGGCATAAGGAAACGACCGATTTTATGAGGCCACACCTGTCATCAGCCGGAAATCTGTGGCACCTTGGATTTTCCTTGTATATCGCGTTCCGAAGACCACGGATATAATTACGGAAGTACAAGGGAAGGGTGGAAAAGTTAGGGTGTTTTAATATATGGGAACGCAAAACCTTACTAGTAAACTAAACAAGTAAATGGGTAAGTCGTAATATGGTACTGAAGTTGTACTCTGTCTTCCTATTCTGTGTCCCTGTAGAGAAGATAAGGTTCTAATTGGGTGAGTTATGAATATAATCAAAATTTTAACTTGTTCTATTCAAGGGGATAACCATTACATACGTAACTACAGCAGACAAAAAGCAAATTAATGGTGGAATTTCAGTCTTAACTACAAACGCTGGATAAATCTCTGATATTTTATCACAGTAAATTTTCGTATTATTCTTACGTAACAATTTTCATATTTTCCATAACCAGAATTCTTTAATCTTAACCGTGACTATAAAGAATGACCAGTGAAATAAAAATTCCACTTTGTTTCTTGGGGACATCGCTCCATAAAAAGGGGCAATCAACAATTGGGAACCTGAACCCCTTATGTTTCTCATGCAATCTTGTGACAAATTCTTCAGTGTCAGTAACATCCACCTCAATGTCAAAGAGTAAAAGACGAGCCGAAGTTTCTTCGGCGCAATCGAGTTTTCTGTACAGCCGCTACAGCGTATAATCAAGGCCACCGAAAACAGATCTATCTTTCGGTGGTCTCGGCATAATGCTGTATGAGCCGCGGCCAATGAATCTTTAACAACAGCCCGGTGGTGGCCTATCCTATATCGTTGCCAGAAGCACGATTATGGCTAACTTTAACCCTAAATTAAATCAAAACTACTGAGGCTAGAGGGCTGCAATTTGGTATGTTTGATGATTGGAGGGTGGATGATCAACATAACAATTTGCAGCCCTCTGGCCTCTGTAGTTTTTAAGATCTGATGGCGGAGAGAAAAAAATGTGCGGACGAATAGGCAAAGCCGGCACAATAGTTTTCTTTTACAGACTACTAAAAAGTGAAGCCAAATGATTTTCAATTTTTGTCTATTTACTCTTCATTCTCTGGGGTCTATATTACTTTCCGCTTTAACTTGGTTCCAATTTACTTAAATTTTCTACACACCCTTCAGCTTACTTAAATAACTCAAAATCACGACAATATCTCTACATAAAGATTCATCTTGATACCATTGAAAATAAGTGAACTATCCCAGTTTTTAAACGAACAATAGAGGGGGGGAACAGGGCAAAAACGCCCTTAAGTGGTGTCGTTTGGGAAAAGTACTTGGGCACGGCACGGATTCTGCTTTCAGTGGTTTTGAAGCCCTTCCCTATTTTGAAGGGCTGGCATATTGCTTCTCCCTCGGTTAAATTTCTATTCATTATTTTTCTTCACTGTGTTTAGCATATTTGTTTTCCTTATTTGCTACCGCATAAACTTTCATATTAAAAAAAATTGTTTTATATAAAAAAAACTTTTTTTACAAATGAAAACCAAGATCATTCTTACTTTTTTTTACCTTTTTCTACTTTTTTTACATTGCTGCATTCAGTTTCGTTCTTTATTTATTATCGTAATTA
This sequence comes from Macrobrachium rosenbergii, assembly GCA_039081455.1. NCBI lineage: Eukaryota > Metazoa > Arthropoda > Malacostraca > Decapoda > Palaemonidae > Macrobrachium > Macrobrachium rosenbergii. The sequence goes on along the minus strand of JANJGK010000039.1, from coordinate 24,872,377 downwards.
CTTTTGTTTTTGATTGCTTTAATTGGATTAATTTTTCTTTTTCCTCTACGAGGTTAAAACTTTCCCAAGCCCCCCACCCCCCAACAACTAACTGTCTTTCGTTAATGCTTCAAGCACACGCTCCCCCAGAGTTACCAGAAGCTTCAGAGTTACCAGAAGCCTCAGAGTTACCAGAAGCTTCAGAGTTACCAGAAGCCTCAGAGTTACCAGAAGCTTCAGTTACCAGAAGCCTCAGAGTTACCAGAAGCTTCAGAGTTACCAGAAGCTTCAGAGTTACCAGAAGCCTCAGAGTTACCAGAAGCCTCAGAGTTACCAGAAGCTTCAGAGCTACCAGAAGCGTCAGAGTTACCAGAAGCTTCACTGAGCCTCTACAGCAAGAAAACAGGAGGGGAAAAAATATATATACAATTTAGCCGTCATCCCAGGAAAGGCACTTTACGAGCATTACTTGTAGCCGACCGTATAATCTTATAAACCCTTGTAGGCAGAAGCAGTAAGGCCCGTAATAGACCACAACTCAACGGCATTGTGGCCCTTACGGGACGGGCGGATTGCATTAACGTGGAACTTGCCCCTCAACAGTGGAAAACTTCTGATGTATTAGTGGCAAGTGGCCTGGCAGTCACCGGGAGAGTCTCTACTGCACAAATAGGATAATTCTATTTGGGGAAGAAAAACAGGGATTAAGGAAAGGGGAAAAGGATGGTAGCACAGGAGAGAGAGAGAGAGAGAGAGAGAGAGAGAGAGAGAGAGAGAGAGAGAGAGAGAGAGAGAGAGGGGTTTAAGACTGGTAACCCGAGTCGATGCAAAGTTTGTCATCGCCACTTTTACAAAGAATATGTGTAACAGCTTATTTCAGAGAGAGAGAGAGAGAGAGAGAGAGAGAGAGAGAGAGAGAGAGAGAGAGAGAGAGAGAGTCACATTACACGGTAAAATGATACAACCGTGTTAGAAGAAAAACAAGAAATATTCCCCTCTATCCATCTTGTCAGCATATTCACTTCCGTATCTTTCACTTCGGGTGTCTGTTTACTACCGGCAGCAGCTCTCTCTCTCTCTCTCTCTCTCTCTCTCTCTCTCTCTCTCTCTCTCTCTCTCTCTCTCTCAAGACACACGATACTATACGGTGATATCTTCCCAGTCGTTAGTGAACTTTGCAATACAACCCGTTTTTCCATGAACCTATAATAAGAATGTCCTAGCTGATCACCACCTTATATCTTTAACAGATACCCGTTTAGTTTCCTCTTCCTGTTACGTACATTTAACAATATTGGGTTTGATGCCTATCCACTTCTTTAGGATACGACTTATCACTGTTCCCAGCTGGAACGGAATATAAAATTTAAGCCAAAAGCCAAGCTTTGGAATCTATGAGGTAATTCAATGCCGAGAGGGAGATTTAGAGTAAAACTGTTTTATCCTTTTCTCTAGGATATGACTTATCACTGTTCCCAGCTCGAACGGAATATAAAATTTAAGCCAAAAGCCAAGCGCTGGGGACCTAAGAGGTAATTCAATGCCGAGAGGGAGATTTAGAGTAAAACTGTTTGAAAGGTGTAACAGGAGGAAGCCCTCGCAGCTGCACTCTGAAACTAATGTTAGGGGAGGGTGGAAAGTTAGATGGAAGAAAGAGAATATGAACAGAGGCAGAATTAAAGGAATGAAAGGGGTTGCAGCTAGTGGGACTAAGGAAGGTACTCTGTAAAGAACCTTACGTAATGCCTTCTGATATCCTAACAGTTTCCCCTCAGTGATCCTCTTCCTGTTTCGAACATTCGACAAATTTTGGGTCTCATGCCTGTCCTTTTCTTTAGGGCAGTAGTTCTTAACCTTTTTCAGTGCCAGTACCCCTTGATATCTCAGAAAGTGTTCTCGTACCCCCATCCAATATAAATACAATACAAACATAAGATAAATATACAGTAAATATATAGTACCATTGCATTGGCTATCATGTCTCGTACCCCCAGGTTTAAGGTTTTGGGGTACAGGTACCCCAGGTTAAGAACCAATGCTTTAGGGTATCACTTTCCGCTATTTCCCTCGCTGGTCCTCTTTGTTTGTGTTATTGTCTGTGACCTATCTCCTCAATCACAAAGTTATTAGCAAATGTTATTTTACTTTCAGCCCCGAAGTCGGGAATATTCACTGGTCAACATGGAAAACACTTCAGGATATGACTTTCCTAAGACGCAACATTACCTTTCAAATTAAATTCACCTTGAGGCAAACGGCACTGCATACTTTATAACACTGCTGGTCTTCTAACCAGTAACATTAACAGCCTCGGAAAAGCAAGCACAAACGCTTGACCTCTTCTTCACAGGAAACAGGCAGTGAAGGCGACAGCCAGGGCTGTCTGTGCGCGGAAGGACATGTGTGCAAATATATCTGCATTATTGAGAAGGTAACTGTGCAACAAGGAGTGTGGGGGGGGGGGAGATTTGCGAAGTGGATTTTTGCAACATAGCTCATGAATGATCTTACCCGACCAGTGAGTATTACTAACATGGTAACATCTAAATTCTATGAACGCTACAAACTGATCTATATATATGTATGTATATATACACATATATTTATACAGATATATATATGTATGTACATACACGCACACATATAGATATATATACGTACATATATATATGTATGTGTGTGTAAATATATATATATATATATATAGAAAATGGAAACAAGAAGAAAGCAAGATTAATCGTACAATTGCTTAGATTAATAAGAGTTACACACTGAAAACACAGAAACCACAGACCCCAAAATCTCACAGCTGTTTCCCATACTTCCAAATGTCAAGCTTTAGACACAAAAGACAGTACTGTAGCACCATCCATTTCACACGTCCCCAGACTCGGAAAAAAGTTTAATGAACCTTCCGTCCCTGCAATCCAATGAAACTGAAATGGCCTCCCCTTCTAAGGACACGTAAACAAAGGAAAGTGCAAACGACTAACGAAGGAGGGGATAACGAAGAGATTATAAAGGGGAAATTCTTTCCCTTGACCTACATACCACAGATACATCCGAGGTTATATCCAAGGTCCTCGGTTATATCTAGCCAAAAAACAGAGGCGGGGATGTTGACGCTTTTCTCGCCTAGAGGTGCGAAAAAGTAGCTGAATGCACCCGACCTCTGAGGCACGTATCAAGAGTGGTGTGTTTCGATGCCAAAAATGCCCTAAATTGGAAGACTGCAGTATCTGCAAAAATACAGAACTGAGAAAATTGGCATACTGCAATTTTCCCTTGTCTTACTACTGATTCTGCAGATACTGCAAATGGGACCCCTTAAGTAAAGCATTGAAGAATCATTCTGAAACTGCAGTAACTTGTGTATTAGTGTTTCACGAACCCGACAGGTGGCATATCTCAATTTCGAAAATTTTGTAGATACCACAGTTTTCCATTTTAGGGCAAAAACCTGGATTTGTAGTTAAGGTTCCCCGAAATAAATACATCTAGGACTCTCGATAAATGCCTTCATCATGTCTGAGTCTTACAAAGATCAAAGTGTTTTTTTTTTGGGGGGGGAGGGGGCATAAATTTTTAAACCTACATTTGTAATTAAGGTTCTCAGAAATATCAGACATATCTAGGGACTTATTAGTTACCTTCATCACGACTGAGCCTTGGGAAATTTTAAGATTTTTTTTTTTTTTTTGGGGGGGGCCACAAACTCTTGCATTCGCGATATCTCAAAAATCAGCAAAAATGTCAAAATCATAAATACATCTTACACTTCAGATCTCTAGGGGTTGGACAATCAAATAATATTAACCATATATATATCTGACCTGAAACCTACGCTAAAGTTATATGTATCTAAAAGTATAAATAAAAGTGATCCTAAATATTGTTGCCAAGATTGAACTCTCACTGTGAAGTTTCTCAAATATCGCCAATTTATCTTCATTACTTTCATCCGCGTCAGAATTTTGTTAACCTTAGAAAACTTTTTACAGACTTGAGAGAAGGCTGAGAGAGGTAGGCTACATATTCTGCTCATCTCTAGAAGGTGAACGTCAATGAACTTAGTAGATTGGCATAGACCACTGCCTTGCTTTTGATATGTATACCTGCGACGATTGGAAGTATTTCCGCGTATATAAATAACAAATACAGGTTAACCTTCTTTTGATATGCATAGCTAAGATGACTGGAAATATCCCCGTGTATATGAATAACAAATACAGGCTAACCTTCTTTTGATATGCATAGCTAAAACGACTGGAAATATCCCCGTCTATATAAGCAACAAATACAGGTTAACCTTCCTTGCAACTACTACAATGTTCAAGGAAATCCATCCCCACTAGGAATGAAGTTTTTACACGGCTTTTATCCTGCATCGAAAACCTTCCTGGATCGTAATTTTTAATATGCAGCTCTTCAGTGCAACCAAACGGCCGTATCTAGCGGAGGCTTAAAAGCGGCACATCAGGAGATGGGAAGGGAAAAGAACTGTTTTACGGCCAAGGAAGCCATTACGCGAGGAAACACGTCCATTACAATTACTATTATCTTTCTTGGTTATTTACTCTAAAAGGGTCTATCTTGATTTTTTTTTTTTACTATGATGAGAGAGAAGAAAAAAAAACAGAAAAAAATAGTAGTTCGCCTGTTCCAAGTTGCACCGGAATTGAATGTCATTCACACCAAGCCCTTGAACTCAGTACCCTGATTCTCAATTCTGCCATTCTGAGAGCTTGATAAGAACTGTACAGCCGTATCCGATATTATGCCAGACTAAGTAAATAAAACTAGAAACAATACCACATCGTAAAATTATAATTATGAACATTCGAGAATCACAGCTGGACCATGAAAAATCTAGTAACAATTCTCAAATCAAGTGAATCTTGCCTGTACTTGTTTTAACAAAAAAGAGAAATCTTTCATTCATCGACAAATAAGTGTTTCCGTGCACTCTAAATGTAGTCTGCTTGCAATTCAGACCATTTACAGAACTTGAACAATTTACGACCAACTGCAATCAACTCACACTCACGTGTCCCCTGTTCATACTGAAACAGTAACTTGAGGATCTCAAGTGATATTTGGAAGGGATTATCATCCATCATATCAAACGTTGTTTGTGGACAGCTGATTGTTAACGGCTCAACTACAAATGCCATACTTGGAATTTTAATGTTTACCTCACGATGAAGTTTGGTTGAACTGAATTGAATATAGGATTTAGGCCAAAGGCCAAGCACTGGGACCTATGAGGTCATTCAGCGCTGAAACGGAAATTGACAGTAAAAGGTTTGAAAGGTGTAACAGGTGGAAAACCTCGCAGTTGCACTATGAATCAATTGTTAGGAGAGGGTTAAGGAAAGTAAGATGGAAGAAAGAGAATATGAAAGGAGGTAGAGTAAAAGGAATGAAATAAGTTGCAGCTAGGGGCCGAAGGGACACTGCAAAGAATGTTAAGTAATGCCTACAGTGCACCGCATGAAGTGCACTGACGTGCTCTTTAGGTCAAGCTTAAATGTCATTTGTATTGATTCCGCTATTCCTTCACAGCCGTCAATTTAATCAAGAGTCATTCTGTAAAACAAAAATTAATTTTTTCAACAAATTACACGCAACTGCTTATGTGTGTATGACTTTTGCTTTTTTAATTTTTGGTTAGTAAAATTATCCATATACATTATTATCCCAGTAATACAAATCTCTCTCTCTCTCTCTCTCTCTCTCTCTCTCTCTCTCTCTCTCTCTCTCTCTCTCTCTCTCTCTCTCAGAGTCAGTGCTATGAATTTACATCACAGCAGTGACCAAACAAAACTAAATTTCTCTCTCTTATCTTAATGCTCACAATTATATAACAAGCTATCTTTTCTCCCTGAAAAAAACTATCAAAATAAGATTTAAACGGAAACAATGCTCCACTACGAAAGGAAGACCTTTTTTTTTTGGTAGAAACTTTTTTTTTTACACAATGTAAACACACTATATCAGTATCAAACCATCAACCCAATTCAAAACACACATACATATATATATGTGTGATATATACAAATTATATATCACACATACACACACACATATATACATGTGTGTGTTTGTGTGTGTTGAATTGGGTTGACGGTTTGATACTGATTTAGTGTGTTTACACTGTGTAAAAAAATTCCTACTATAAAAAAGGTATATATATAATATAGTATATATATATACTGTATATATATATATATATATATATATATATATATATATATATATATATATATATATATATATATATATATATATATATATATATATATATATATATAGAAATCATCAACACACAATCACGTGTGGAACAGAAATAAATTTCTGACTCACGTCGGGATCGAACCCAGGTCTCTCAGGTGGAAAGCAAGGGCGTTATCCACTGGGCCACACAAGTCTAAAAGAAGTTGGAACCTGAGAGCAACTGCACTCAAGGAATTACCTGGGCAAGCTAACTGCTTGCATACCAGCGAGTTTTCCCCAACTTCCCGACTCAGCAATGACCCAATAGACAACATTTCATTCTAATTATCCCTTCTGAGTGAATAAGAGAAATCATCAACACACAATCACGTGTGGAACAGAAATAAATTTCTGACTCACGTCGGGATCGAACCCAGGTCTCTCAGGTGGAAAGCAAGGGCGTTATCCACTGGGCCACACAAGTCTAAAAGAAGTTGGAACCTGAGAGCAACTGCACCCAAGGAATTACCTGGGCAAGCTAACTGGGGAAAACTCGCTGGTATGCAAGCAGTTAGCTTGCCCAGGTAATTCCTTGGGTGCAGTTGCTCTCAGGTTCCAACTTCTTTTAGACTTGTGTGGCCCAGTGGATAACGCCCTTGCTTTCCACCTGAGAGACCGGGAATTACCTGGGCAAGCTAACTGGGGAAAACTCGCTGGTATGCAAGCAGTTAGCTTGCCCAGGTAATTCCTTGGGTGCAGTTGCTCTCAGGTTCCAACTTCTTTTAGACTTGTGTGGCCCAGTGGATAACGCCCTTGCTTTCCACCTGAGAGACCTGGGTTCGATCCCGACGTGAGTCAGAAATTTATTTCTGTTCCACACGTGATTGTGTGTTGATGATTTCTATCTTATTCACTCAGAAGAGATAATTAGAATGAAATGTTGTCTATTGGGTCATTGCTGAGTCGGGAAGTTGGGGAAAACTCGCTGGTATGCAAGCAGTTAGCTTGCCCAGGTAATTCCTTGGGTGCAGTTGCTCTCAGGTTCCAACTTCGTTTAGACTTGTGTGGCCCAGTGGATAACGCCCTTGCTTTCCACCTGAGAGACCTGGGTTCGATCCCGACGTGAGTCAGAAATTTATATATATATATATATATATATATATATATATATATATATATATATATATATATATATATATATATACAGTATATATACATATATATGTATGTGTGTCTGTGAATACCGGAGCAGGCTAGTCGATGTCTAATGGAGATAAAACACCGAATTGCCACAAACGATTTGCTGAATCGTGTCCTTGCATTTCTGACCCGAGATCAAACCGTTATCTGCGTCTTAATCAAAACCGAGATTCTGAGACAAACACACCCAAGAAAAAAAAAAAAAAAAAAAAAAAAAAGACAAGCAACAAACTTCACGCATCCAAGACTGCCTGCAATTACATAATTCCAAGCTTGGGGCCCGGACCGAAATGGTTGCTGTCACTGCCGGTGCGTGGCGTTTTTCCGCGGTTTTTTTTTTTTTTTTTTTTCCGCAGAGCGCAATCTTCGTGAGGTAATAAGACGTTTTATTATGGGCTGCGTCGGAAATTCTTCGGGGCCGCTGCTATTGCTGCTGTCACAGCTGTTTTGCTTTTGGGGAAAAGCTGAGAACGTACCGCGTTTTACGGCCACGGATAAAAATAAGAAACGACACCCAAGAATGAAAATGCTGAATAAAAGGATTGAATTGAATACAGAATTTAGGCCAAAGGCCAAGCGCTGGAACCTATGAGGTCGTTCAGCGCTGAAACGGAAATTTACAGTAAAAGGTTTGAAAGGTGTAACAGGAGGAAAACCTCAAAGCAGTTGCACTATGAATTAACTGTTAGGGGAGGCTGGAAAGTAAGATGGAAGACAGATTATATGAAAGGAAGTACAGTAAAAGGAACGAAAGGGGTCGAAGGCACGCTGCAAAGAACCTTAAGTAATGCCTACAGTGTACCGCATGAGGTGCAATGACTGCGCTACCCCACTATGAGGGCTGAATAAAAGGAGAGCTGCATTAAGTTCTGGGAAATGACAGAGAAACAGAGGAAGTAAGGAATTAACTGAATGAAAACAATGAACGTGACTTCTCTTTTGTGAACAAATATAAAAATAACTATTCCCATAACTTGAAATATAAGAAATTCTTTAAAAAATACGAGATGAAATAGTGGGGAAGACGACTGGAAAGAGATGCAGTTTATATTTTGGTACGAATGGTAATATATCAGGGATTAATATTTGAAAACTAAATCAGGTTCAAAGAGAAAACTTCTGCCAAGAATATGAAGAATATGTATGTATGTATTTATGTATCTATGTATGAATGTATGTATGTATGTGTATAAAGGTTTGTACTTGACATTATTTCCCAAGATCGGATGAACATGGTGCAATTTTTGTGATAATTTAAACTTTATAATCCTTATTTAATAAAGAGAAAAATATCTTTGTCCCTTCTGATCGCAATTCTGAGATGAATTAAATCATAATAGCAACTCTCTCTCTCTCTCTCTCTCTCTCTCTCTCTCTCTCTCTCTCTCTCTCCACTCAATCCTGACCTTTTCAAGATCATAAACTAACACCAGCTGTCACAATGTCGTACCCAAATTATTTATGCTTTTTTACAGGCATAGTTCACATTTTACGATCCAATTGAGTTTAAGTTCTCTGCTTGGTAATAGTTAAGAAGCGTTCATTTGTTCTTTGTCTACAGACACCATTTCTTTATCAAAATCTCGAGTTCTTGATTATATGATGTTGTCACGTTGGCAACAGATACAATCAGGGTGCCAATGATATTATCAAAGAAATTGAAAAGATTGTTATTTCGGTAGCAAGCAACAGACGAACTAGTCTTTGGATAAATTCGCGCGCGCGCGCGCGCGCGAGCATACAACTCAAATGAATCGTGAAATAATTGTGAACTATGTATCATACATACATACATACATACATACATACATACATATATATATATATATATTATAATAAATAAATATATATTTCAATATAAATTTATATGTAAATATTATATATATGTGTGTATATATATTATATACATATACATACCCACAATTAGTATACATACATATACTGTACATACATATTGCAATGTAACGTAATGCCCTCCAGTACTTCAACTTCTCTCATTCAAAAGAAATATGGATGGACACATTCTACACTGAAAACTTCGAAACCCCGAGGGGAAATTAACGGAAACCCCTTCCTTCCATCGTGGGGCTTCGAACCTGCACTGGATACTATTCAGCTGAACGACCCAATTCTGCTGACTGGCCGGCATAGTTCAAATTTCACTTGGATGTGGAGAATTCCTTTAATTCCTTAGGGACTTCGGTCGAGTTGTCAAAGGAATGGGGAGTAGTTGATTCTTACTGCTGATACAAAACTGACTGGGAAATGGAAAAGACTGCAGAAGCTATATATATATATATATATATATATATATATATATATATATATATATATATATAGAGTGTGTGTGTGTGTGTAGTGTTCATTAGACAGAAGTAACAGAAGGTAGAGGAAATTACACAAAGAAAAAATAAAAAGTACAACAAATTCATAAATACAGAAAAAAATCAAGTAAATTATCAAAATACACTCAGTATACCAACAACACAAAAACTCGGGAAAGCGAAGAAACTAAGAGACTAACGAGACTTTCATGAGAGCGACGGGAGTTGCTAACCAGACTGCGAGAGCAGTAAAGATTCAAATCTCGTCTTACAATACTTTTACATCCATTCGCCTTTGTAACCTTTATTATGGGATCTGACGCGGCTCGGCAGGACGAATGGGGTAGCCCAGACCGGCTTAACAACAGAGGTACGAGAACATTCCACTGACACTCAGAGAGAGAGAGAGAGAGAGAGAGAGAGAGAGAGAGAGAGAGAGAGAGAGAGAGAGAGAGAGAGAGAGAGCAAAGTTAACGGAAAATTTGCAAGGTTATTAGGTAAGAAAATCGAACAGAGAGAGAGAGAGAGAGAGAGAGAGAGAGAGAGAGAGAGAGAGAGAGAGAGAGAGAGAGAGCAAAGTTAACGGAAAATTTCCAAGGTTATTAGATAAGAAAATCGAACAGAGAGAGAGAGAGAGAGAGAGAGAGAGAGAGAGAGAGAGAGAGAGAGAGAGAGAGAGAGAATGCAACTCGGCCAAATGCATCCAAGAGATTAAGTCTATATCTACAAATCTAAGGATTTCAAAGTAAAAGAACATTTCTGAGGTTATACAATAAGAAATTCGGAGAGAAAAAGTGCAACTCGGCGAAATGCATCCAAGAGATTAATTCTATATCTAAAGGTCTAAAGATTTCACAGCAACAGAGAGAGAGAGAGAGAGAGAGAGAGAGAGAGAGAGAGAGAGAGAGAGAGAGAGAGAGAGTAGATTAAAAAATAGGGTCATGTTAGAACTAGCTTCCTGTTCCTTCCTGAACTGATTCTATTTATAGGATAGGACCGCAGCTGAGCCGTTAGGACATTAGTCCTTGAGGCCCTTTTATGCCTTATCATCGTTGCCCTTAATCCAATTTAGAGGTCCTGCCTAAGAAAATTAAACCTAACTGAATATTTCTTCTTCTAATACGATTATACAATGTTTAACTAGAGACAGACTCGAGACAATCTTGAATATGTCTAAGGTATATTAACAGTTTCAAATTCAGATAGTGATGGAGAGATTTTTTCTTTGTTTTTTTAATCTCTCTCTCTCTCTCTCTCTCTCTCTCTCTCTCTCTCTCTCTCTCTCTCTCTCTCTCTCTCTCTCTCTCGTATAAATGCATATTCAGCTTAACAAGACGAAACAATATTTGAATCCTAATGAAAAGTTATTTTTTCACTTACGAAGTGGAACGGGTTCCCCCTACAATTTCAAACCTCGGCAATGAGATATTGAGAAGTGCTCAAATGAACAGAATACCAACTGCAACTCTCTGCAGTCACATAACTGCCAGGTACATCCTATTTTGATGTCAAACAACCATATACAAAAGACATGTATCTTTTTTAAGCCTGAAGGCCTACAACTACCAGCAAATTCCAGTGTCAAATGTATTCCAGCAAAACGAAAATTCTGAAATATTCATAATTTCAGAATTTTCTCGTGTCATTTATTGCGTCTGAAGTCCACCTGTATCACTAACAGTGGAAAACAACTTAAAAGACAATTTCCTGTGACTGAATGAAACAATTACTCTCCTACACAAAATCCTCAGTTCAATACATAAACATTCCTGTTTGATTAAGTTCTTTAATTTTTCTGTGTTGATAAAGCTACTGAGGATCCACTAAGGGAATACACATTCGTTCTACATCTCTGATTACTTTAGCATGCTTTTAAATCATCAGTCTTCATAACAACCACCTGGTGTTACATAAGACATTAAATTGAAAACAAAGGCCGCAGGAGGATGCATCTCTCAGGTGAGAGAGGAGGAGAGACAGGGAGGATTTCCAGCTCCCTGATCTGTAATCTGGCCACGCCAGTCTGACACAAGGCCCCAGAAACATAAACAAGGAATATTTTTGCACGAATTTCAGGGTAGATTTCACATTCTAGCGAATAATGATAACGTGCAAGCGAATTCTATCGAATTCCCCGAGAGGTTATAAACGACGACCTGTTTTGAAGCATTCTGAAAACTAGAATGTATAAATGGACGCTGAACTCTGTGCTATCTGTCGTCTGCATCTCTACCCTGTTATGCAACAAGTTCGGCCAGAGGGATGAGTTGCATCAGCTGGTTGCTGTGGCACAGAGTTCGCCTCATTTCGATGCATTTAGTCTCTTCCTGTGGGGCACCGCGTGCTTAGATCCTACGGGCATGAGCGAAGCTCCAGGACCACGCACTGAGAACCTATGGAACCCTACAAACTGGCAGTTTTTAGCAAAGTTGGCGACCGGTCCCCCCGTTCCCCTATTTTAACATGCTGTCGAATTTCAAAGCCTCTTCTTTCAATACGCATCGAAGATCGAATATTCTCCTGAATAATGATACGGCATCATAACGAGGTGAATGATATCACTGATATGTCAGTGCTGTCAATACAGATTCGGACGATGCCGTAAGAGAAGCTCAGAGAATCTTCTGCCTAAAAGTCAGGGCCATTTCACATGTAAGGCAACGTGACGTAGCCCCTCCTACTTTACTCTAGAGGAGGAAAGTTGGTAGGGGGGAAGTGGGTAAGGGGGGAAGGGGAGAGAGAGAGAGAGAGAGAGAGAGAGAGAGAGAGAGAGAGAGAGAGAGAAGCCAGGCAGAAATCTTCCTCACTCCTGTCCAATCACCTGAACGCTGGCACGATCATGCGGGTATTCAAGGGGTACAAAATTGCCTGTATATCCCGTGGTCTCTCGATTGTGGCAACTTGACATCACTCCAGTCGCCATGCCCGTATTTATACACTTAACCAGCTGCAACAATTGCATCACAACACCAATGATTGTGAAAAGAATGGGAAGGGAAAGGTTTATCACTATATTCTGGTCTTACGTGTTTGTAAAGGAGAAGAAGATGAATCCCTGGAACTCGTTTCTATCAATCAATAATTTAGCAATAAATTAGCTTTTGACTTTGTTTTCAAGCACACAACACACACACACACACACCCACACACATAGAGAGAGAGAGAGAGAGAGAGAGAGAGAGAGAGAGAGAGAGAGAGAGAGAGAGAGAGAGAGATATGCCGGTGAATGAAGACTGAATCCCGCTTTTCGCTCTCTCTCTCTCTCTCTCTCTCTCTTTCTCTCTGGCCAGGAGAGATGACAACATTATGTAACAACCCCCCGACTCCCGGCTATTGTTGTTCACCAAAAACAGGAATCAAATATAAGGTAGAGAGAGAGGTCAGTTTCATAAAGGTTGCCGACCTTGAATTGCTCACACCTCTTGGGCTCCTGCCAAAACGAGCCTTCCGGTATTTGAAAATCCTCCATGGACACGGCAGGAGTTCAGAAGGATTCGATTCTCTGTCGTTACGTAATCCTGCCGTTGTAACACTCTATTAATCCCGGTAACAGGCCCCGTAACGTTACATCAGGCGAAAGGAGAGGGGCATATGGCCGACTCTGGTTTGGCACTTTGGGAAATGACAATGTAGGAGTTTGTTCTCTTAAGTGACAGGAAATGGTATTCTTTAGATACTGGGATACTGAGAGCTAAGAACACGTACTAGAGGAAAGTTCCATGGTAACAGGGGACGATGGACTTTGTGTGTGTGTGTATAAATATATACATATGTATTCTGTGTATGTGAGAGAGAGAGAGAGAGAGAGAGAGGACATGAAAACATATAACATCTAACTGTCACCCTAGTAACTAAAAGTCACGACTGAACTGCAACTCCTCTCTCTCTCTCTCTCTCTCTCTCTCTCTCTCTCTCTCTCTCTCTCTCTCTCTCTCTCTCTCTCTCTCTCTCTCTCAGGAGTACTCTTGCACCAAAACGAGCCACAGCAGACAGGATGTCCTGAACGATTACGAACGTATCTGAAAAAGTTTCAAGTCCCCCACAATTTTTCCTATTCCGAAGCCACGAAATCCCACTCCACTTAACAAACAGGGCAAAATGGGGACATAAAAAATCAGATAAACGACGCTTTGTGAGAAAATGAATGGCCCAGTCGCAGAGCCGAATCCGGCCTCATCTAAAGCCCTAAGCAGCAATGCAATAGATCCTAGCTGGCATCATTGAGATAAACGAGCGGAAACCGCTTCTCTGATTGGCCGCGAAGCCCCGAAAGGGGCGGGGCTAAAATCACGTTGCGAAGCATGTGCTATTTTGGAAGCGTCTTATCAGCATCGTAAACACATAAAGGCCTACTTTCTAAACTTGTTGCCAAAACAAGTATGTAAACAATGTTTTTTTAGAGTTGACAAACAACTGTAGGGTTTATCAAAATAGTCAACGGGAGATAATTCTATCAGACTGCAGGGGAATTGAATATGTGTGAACCGAAAGTATTACATAAGATCGACCAAAGAAGCACATGCTTTGCCATGCTGTACGGGGTTCTTACGATAATGCTATCAGCTAGCAATTTCATTATTTCTATAGTGAATAAAGATATAATATGGATAAAACAGCTTTATTCTGGTTGAAGTATCTGCAGAATATAATATTTTACAGCGTTTAACCATAAAAACTACTTTGTTAAGTCTTATCATACCCCGAGCAGTATTAATCTTCCTAAGCTATTCTGGAACACCCAAAATGAATTTAAAACCTCCCAACAAAGATACAGGATATCTGGCACTTTACTTTGTTTAAACAAATTTTTAAAAATACCTATATTCTCTACTGAAAATTTAAAGACAAGCAAACTGAAGTTTTGAAACTATCACTAATTACTCTGCTATGTTGAAAAACGACATAAAATCTTCCAGATTAGCGGATTAAGGATTTCTCCACAACAAAATATTTCTATCGCTTGCTGGTTTGCCCGGGATTTAAAATCCGAGGCTAAGCGCTTGCTAGTTTTTAAAACTATTTTTTTCTGGGGGGGAGGGGGAGGATCTGCTCATTTCAAACGTCGAGAAGCATTCACGGGAAAACTTTGAATGACCCCAAATTATTTTCATTGACGTGATGCCCAGCTAAAAATAAATAAATAAATAAATAAATAAATAAATAAATAAAAAATAATCTTACGTCAAGAAAATGTAAACGTTTCCTTTGTTTCTTGACATGAATGCATCACGTGACTTAATATGCACTTTACATTCATTTAACTAAGAAGGGAATCAAAATTCAGTAGACATATGCCAAGAGCCCACAAAAAAGTGGCATTTAAAAGACGTAAAATTTAAAAGACCTGACATTTAAAAATTAATGTAAAATGAAAAAAATGTGGCATTTAAAAGATGCCGTAAAACTTTAAAAGACCTGACATTTAAAACTTAATGTAAAATGAGAAAAAGTTATATTTAAAAGACATGTTAAACTTTAAATGAACTGAAATTTAAAATGAAATAAAATGACACTTAAAAGACACGGTAAAATTTAAAAATTACATTAAAACACCTGATAAAACGAAACAAATTGAAATTATAAACATGATAAAATGAAAAAAGTTACATTTAAAACATGGCATAATGAAAAAAGTACCATTTGAAACACACGGTAAAATGAAAAAAAGTGACATTTAAATCACAAAGCCAAATGACAAGTCAATAAAGGGACTGGGCCATTATCAGTGTCATTAAATGTGTCAATAAATAAAATGATAACGAACCAATTCACCACTGGTTAATTAAAGGAAAGTAACCAACTCAAAACATCCAGAGAAAAGCGTTTTTACCAGAACCTCAATGAACCTCGGAATGGCGCACCTGTCCTGTTCCGTGATTTTATCACCTGTTCTTAATGGAATGAGTAAAAATAAATTTATTATCAATGGTGTTTATATAAAAACGAGCTTGGTGGCGTGCGCTGCGCTGGGACCCGGAGCTGCCCATCATGTCTTCCCTACCCTCCCGATCCCCTATACCTACCCTGTCCCTACCTTGGGTGGACAAACAGGTTTGCAGGAGGAGGGTGGATGTGTCATGTCTCCCCTACCCTCCCTGCCCCCACCTGGGGCAGACAAACAGGTTTGCAGGAGGAGGGTGGATGTGTCATGTCTCCCCTACCCTCCCGATCCCCTAACCTACCCCGCCCCTATCTGGGGCGGACAAACAGGTTTACAGGAGGAGGGTGGATGTGTCATGTCTCCCCTACCCTCCCGGGGCGGACAAACAGGAAAGAGCCACTCAGATTTTATCATTACTATCAATGGTATTTATAAAAAAATGATCACTATCTCTTCTGTCATTGTCCTTGATATCTGAATACAAGTATTTATTTAAATTTATTATTCAAATGAACTTTAAGTTAAAGTTCATTAACATGTGACGATCCACATCTTTTCTTAACCTACTACGGTCAATTTTCTCTTAAACATCTTTTATATACTTCCTTTTATCACTACCGCTCGACGGAGCAGCTAGTTTTCACCTACAGTATGTCATCAAAGATGCGGAGCTACATTTAAATAACTTATTACTTCCGGGACAAAACCAGTTGGAATAATGAATAATTCAACCTAACTAGCCAATTCCTATTCCCGACTGCATCAATTCCTTATACCGAACCGCACGATAGTAGAATCAAATGAGAGAGAGAGAGAGAGAGAGAGAGAGAGAGAAAGTGGATAATTCGTAAAACTATTATTACTAATTTCTGGTTCACAATGAACATATTTTCAGTTTTACAAAACGAGTGAATTCCTCCGAATCAGACGTTGTTAAAGACGTCCCAAAAACCAGCACATGTTATCAACAGAATAACTGTTTTATGAATTGTCTCGGCACCTAATCCAACTTATTAGTTTTCTGCAAAAAAAAAAAAAAACTACTGTGCCGGCTTTGTCTGTCCGTCTGCACTTTTTTTGTCCGCCCTCAGATCTTAAAAACTGCTGAAGCTAGAGGGCTGCAAATTGGTATATTGATCATCCACCCTCCTATCATCAAACATAAACAATTGTAGCCCTCTAGCCTCAGTAGTTTTTATTTTATTTAAGGTTAAAGGTAGTCATGATCGTGCTTCTGGCAACGATATAAGATAAGCCACCACCAGGCCGTGGTTAAAGTTTCATGGGCCGCGGCTCATACAGCATAATACCGAGACCACCGAAAGGTAGATATATTTTCGGTGGCCTTGATTATACGCTGTACAGAAAACTTAGGGGCATTTTTTACTTGTTTCTTCATTCTTGTACAGTGGAACGAGAAATGGACATGATAAATAATAATATGCATGACAAATAACACGAGAACGTATCCATATCCACGGGTTTTCCTAGAGGGGCAAGTTGACAGTATTGAAAAAAAAAAAAAAATAAAATAAAACATACAGGAAACCAGTATCAAATTCTAGAGGTGATAAGACGAAAATGACGAACTCACCTCCATTCCAAAATAACATTAAAATGTGTCAGATATGCATAGTTTTTCGAGAGCCTCGCTTCACAGACGATTACTGGTAATTGCCTGTTCATGCGTTCACATGAAAGGTTCACATAGGAATTTCTCTTTTTTTTTACTTTTTGTATATCACGTGTACCTATTTGGAAAAAGTCCGAAGTATGTTTTAAACAAATTATTATTATTATTATTATTATTATTATTATTATTATTATTATTACTACTACGTTGTTGTTGATTTTGTTGCTGTTTTTAGGAAAATATCTTATTGGCCTTAAAATTATTATTCAAAAATATCTTATGGAACTGTCAAAAATCCTAACATAAACACATGGAATACTACAACCAACATTAAAAAAATATATACACACAGCAAAACAAAATCACATTGGCAATATCCTTGGTCATACTGCGCTAAAACTGTTATGCTATCCGTATTAAAAGTAATTCACATTCACATTCCCAGCGTCTTCATTCGGTATCTTATAATAAAATCCTCATGCCAATACTCATTTCAAGCAATTATGTTCCAGCGGTGCTTATTTTTCAGTACACGAGGCAAACGGCTTTCTAAAACGGTCTCCCATGCCAATACTTATTTCAAGCAATTATGTTTCAGCGGTGCTTATTTTTCAATACACGAGGCACACGGCTTTCTAAACCGGTCTCCCATGCCAATACTTATTTCAAGCAATTATGTTTCAGCGGTGCTTATTTTTCAATACACGAGGCAAACGGCTTTCTAAAACGGTCTCCGAATCTAGGCCAAAACCTATAAAAAAAAATAAATAATAAAAAAGGACAATTTGGAACCAAAGCCGTAAGAAACGGACCGATTTACTTCTTGCAAGTAAAGAGCACTGGCATCGGAGAGGAAGAAAATAACCGCTTAAGAAAACAGTGCAACGACTGCACTCCGTGCAAAATAACCTTAGAACTGACATTTGGAAATGTTCTTGGAACTGGGTCAAATACTTTCAAGTTCGTTTTGGACAAACACTGGGGGCTTTGGGTCCTGACACAGCTCCGATCTATTCTCACCGAGAGATTGCATAATCACTGCGTGGTGTTATATGCTAGCTTAGCTTAAAACGGAGGAACTAATGAGAGAGAGAGAGAGAGAGAGAGAGAGAGAGATTTCATCCCAATATGCAAATTAAAAAAAAAAAAACATTTCAGATACTCATTAATTAATGACTCGGAAACTGCAGGAAGGCGTTCCCATATCAATACAGAAATCGATGGAAAGTGGGAAAATAATTTCTACTCTACGTCAAATTTTTGGACTTGGTTTTTATCAAAACTTACAAATTGGTTGTGGGTTAGCCTGTTGGTCTCTGATTGGTTCCTGAAGGCCAATCCTGACCTGGATCCTCGATTGGCCTACTATGTTTTAACACCAACTATTTTCATTCCGTTTGAAGACATTACTCTATATTGCAGCATGTGCTATGCACTCTGCTGGCCGCGAGTTCGAATCTCCGACCGGCCAATGAAGAATAAGAGGAATTTATTTCTGGCGATATAAATTCATTTCTCGCTCTAATGCGGTTCGGATTCTACAATAAGCTGTAGGTCCCGTTGCTAGGTAACCAACTGTTCTTAGCCAAGCAAAATAAATCTAATCCTTCGGGCCAGCCCTAGGAGAGCTGTTAATCAGCTCGGTGGTCTGGTTAAACTAAGGTATACTTAACTCATTTGGTTGGTCAGAATCCAGAGGTCCACATACGGCACTTACACACAAAAACACCGTATCACACTTATAGCCCACTTTTGGGCAGGGATTGGTGCTGGCATAAGGTCTGCTCAACCTTTAAATCCACAAACACCCTTGGTGATAATGGCAGGATGTGTACATCAAGACGAGGCACGTCGGATCCTTTGTAAATAGTCAAGACACAATAAAACTCTAGTCTTCAGTGCCTCTAATTTTTGCTTCCCACGTGAACTCTGGTGAGATTTTGAGAAACATCCCCTTGGAAGAACGTAGCAAAGTTAAAAGAAGTGAATATAGGTGTCATAATTCAAAACGTACATGTCACCCATACTGCTGTCTCTTTTAATATTAACAATAATAATAATAATAATAATAATAATAATAATAATAATAATAATAATAATAATAATAATAATAATAATAATATGCAACCTGCCAGTCCTCTACTCGCTCCCGCTGGAGAATGACAGAATAGTCTGTCGAAACGTCGCGGCAACAAGTGTATAAGCAACTGTATAAGTTATAATATTCTAACTGTGTAGAATACATAAAAAGCAGAATCCTAATTTTTTGCTTTCCCCCACGAAATGACAAATATAGGCGAGCTGTTAGCAAGCACCTCCAATGAAGAGAAGTCCGCAATAAGGAGAATAGAAAAAGTCTTCTACAAAATAAATGCAGCTGAAGCAGCGATAATATTCAATGAAACCAATAATAATAATAATAATAATAATAATAATAATAATAATAATAATAATAATAATATGCTTAGTGTTTCCCATACCAAACCGGAAGTAAGGGCAGTACGCAATATTAATCAATAATGATTGCGATTAATTTCCTTCCATGTCATTACTGCTCTCTCTGTTTACAATAATATAATAATTACAACGCTCACTGTTTCACATGCCAACTCGGATATAAAGGCAGAACTGAATGATGGTTAATAATGATTACAATCAATTTACCTCCATGTCAGTTAGGCTAACCCCCTTACCCACTTTGGAGATTTATGTCTTCATAAGCGTCCCAGTTATTTGTTAAGTGGCCCACTTGCGTGCCAAAACAGCACCCATGTGTTCTTGTGTATAAATACACTCTGCCTAGTGTATAAATATAACCATCATTTCATTTAACAGGCATTACTGCTTTGTCAAGAATAATGACGGATGAAGCTCGGAGGCTTTCCTCTGTTCAATCTCGCATACCCGGAAACGCCATCTTTGATTATAATTTTCTGAAACTTGGGATATAAAAGACCAATCGCTTGGACCTATGAGGTCATTCAGCGCTGAAAGGGAAACTCACAGAATACAGTTTTAGAGGTGTAACAGAAGGAAAACCTCAGTTACAGAAACAATTGTTAGGGGAGGGTGGTAAGTATGATGGGAGACAAGAGAATATGAACGGAGGTACAGTAAAAGGAATAAAAGGGGTTGCAGCTAGGGGACGAAGGAATTCTGCAAAGAACCTTAATTAATGCCTACAGTCCACCGCTGACGGCACAACCACCCTATGGGGATTATAATTTTCTGAATCGTGCATGAATTCACTCTACAGAAAATGCCCACATAATTAGACGTTTCAGTCCTCTAAACAGAAGACTCTTCAGAAGCACATCAAACCCCCTACATACAAGACACCAATCACCCCTATATTGCAAGCAATTTCGTGGTTCCTGGACATTATGAACTTCAGACTACTAATCGTTACTCTTCCCTTTCCCCCTAAAACAGCTGATAAAATTTTTCACCAATCTATCGTCTTCCATTAGTTGTGCATGACCAAACTATCTTAATATACTCTGATCCCTCCTCCCACCTGCTCTTGATATTTTTACCCTTTCTACATACCTCGACGTTTCTTGGCCTACTAATTCTCACGCTGCATACACACACACATACACACGCACACACGTGTACACACACACACATATATATAAATATATACATACATTCAGATATATATAATATATATATATATATGCATATATTTATATATATAATATATATATATATATATATATATATATATATAAACTAAGGAAAAATCAAGGTCTCAAAGACTGAAGGTGATTGTCTGGTGTGACGCAGAGGTGCAGGCAATATATTAGGAAGCTCTTGATACGTGAAAAGATTGAATGGATTCATGTAGGAGTACAAACGTGTTGATCAAATAATTACCTAGGTAAAATTGTCTAAAGCATGAGATAAAGTAGTAATACTGAGTGGATGACGCACAAATAAAAAAAAAATTCTAGAGAATAAGATAGAGAATATAATAGTTAAGGTCGTTACACGAAACTGGGAAAGGTGCCGAGTTTGTGCTTTCAATACCAACAAATATAAAGAAACTCACTTTAAAACTAAAAATTAGGTAAATGCAAAGTCACCACATACTCAAGAAGTCTGGCTAGGAAGACTCAGGCCTATGCAAAGTCTAAAGATGCCTAACGACCTAGGGCCTACTGTACATTAGGTGTACCAGTAGTCATTCTTTTTCAAACATTTTAATACGTTTTTCTTTCAAAGGCAGGCTTGTGGCTACCAAGGAACGTCAAATTCAATAACGTTTCTTATGATATTTCTCAAATAACATTTCTCAAGACTTTTTCCAAAATAACAATTCCACACTGTTTTGCTTTAGAACTAGGAAGCATGCGCTTGGCTTCCTCATTTACCTCGACTCGCGTTACTTCCTGCAGCGCATGCGCAGCTATCTGTCTGTCTGTCTGTTCTGCTCATTTGCATAGAAATCAATCTTCTTACGCACAGTCGCCACCGGAAAAATCCAGTTGGGTGAAACTCCGTTCATTATGTAAGCGTTACTGAATGTGTAACTCAGTGCCCTGCCGGTATCACACACACACACACACACACACACAGAGAGAGAGAGAGAGAGAGAGAGAGTTCACGAAATATTTTCGTCAAGAACCCTCCCCAAACCCCCTTCAAAATAATTGGTGGCATAAAATTGAACACAAAGTGTATCACCATCATTTTTTTTTCCTCGCTTCTTCTTCTTCTCTTCCCGGTCCCGGATGCAACCCACTGCAGTCAGCTGACTGCTTCTCACGGGACACTTGATTTTTAAATGAACATGGTAATATCTTACCTATCCCCCCCGCCCCCCCATACGTATTGTATCTCAGCCCCTCTCGTTGGGAAACTGATGTATTACCATTGAAACAAAAATGTAACTTTGACGGAATTAGAGAGAGAGAGAGAGAGAGAGAGAGAGAGAACTCGAATTGACTGCTATACGTCACTTCTCGTCAAATTTATAATTACTAGATCAAAATAACGACTCACACTCCATCCCAAGTTACGCCTTGATAATTACGAAAAAAATATACCCAAGCCGAGTATCACTACACCCACTGCTTTTGAAGAATGTTGATTCAGGTGCGCTTACTAATGAGGAAGAAATCCTCAAAAAATGTATCTTTATGTACAGTAGATGCGTAACAACCAAAAATCTCAAACTCAGCCCAAAAAATTTCACTTTTTTTGGTTTTGGTTTTAACAGCATATACAATCAATGTTTGATAATTACTACTGCAATTAAACATATAAAATTAAAGTGATTAAAACGCACTGCAATATATAGTCTCATTATTTTCTCACAATCAGGGCCAATGTACATAATTAACCCATGAAATCTCAGGTCAGTCAATCAATATTGATAATGAACGCCTACACTTAAACGTACAGAATCAAAAGTGACAAAAATTATTGCAAAATATGTTATTATTTTTTCCTATCACGGCCAATGTACATAAAAATTAGCCAATGAAATCTCAAGTCAAAAAATTACACAATGAAATATCACGTCAATCAATCAATACTGATCATTACTCCCACACTTAAACGTATAAAATTAAGTGACTAAAACGTACTGCAGAATACGTTCTTAGTATTTTTTTTTTTTCATATCACAGCCAATGTACACTCAAATTACCCAATGAAATCTCACGTCAATCAGTCAATACTGATAATGACTCCTAAACTTGAACGTAAAAACCAAAAATAACTAAAACGTATTGCAAAATATGTTCTCCGTATTTTTTTTTATATCACGGTCAATGTACACAAAAATTACCCAATGAAATCTCAAGTCAATCAATCAATGTTGATAATGACTCCTACAATTAAGATAATGACTCCTACAATTAAATGTACAGAATCAAAAGTGACAAAAAGTATAGAAAAATATATTATTATTTTTTCATATCACAGCCAATGTACACAAAAATTACCCAATGAAATCTCAAGTCAGTCAATCGATATATTGATAATGATTCCTGAACTTGAACGTAAAGAATCAGAAGTGACTAAAACGTATTCCAAAATATGTTCTCAGAATTTTTTTCATATTGCGGCCAATGTACACAAAAATTACACATTGAAATCTCAAGTCAAAAAATTACACAATGAAATATCACATCAATCGATCAATATCGGTCATTACTCCTGCACTTAAACGTATAAAATGAAGTGACTAAAACGTATTGCAAAATATGTTCTTAGTATTTTTTTTTATATCACGGCCAATGTACACAAAAATTACCCAAACGAAATCTCACGTCAATCAATCAATATTGATAATGACTCCCAAACTTAAACATACAGAATCAAAACTAACTAAAACGTATTGCAAAATATGTTCTCAGTATTTTTTTTCTCTTCATATCACGGCCAATGTACACAAAAATTACACAATGAAATCTCAGGAGTCACTTCAGATTTATCGTAATGCGTATCTAATCTGTAAGGTCATGCGAGACTGCAATTCATTCCGACAACAGGGCGAGTCTGGTTGTAACCAGGTGTCGAGACACAAGACGAGGAAAACCCACAGCTTAAATTCAGAGTTTACCAACAAATCGTGATAATCGGTTGCCTTAAGGGTCAATGCGTTGTAGCACTCGTCTTCTAAAGTACTGATTATACTTAAAATCTTCGTCGAAATCCGGATTTCCCTGAATTTATCCAGTTGTCGCTAAATTAACAGGTTTCCAATGTTTTACTTTACTAAAGCAAGGTTTATAAATTATATATATATATATATATATATCTATCTATCTATCTATCTATCTATCTATCTATATATATATATATATATATATATACATATATATAATCTCGAACGGTACTGGTTATGCCGTAAGTTTGACCAAAATCCGGATTTTACCTCAATTTTCAGGCAGTCGTCAGAAACAGGTACCAAATTTTTTATATATCAATCTATATTTTGAAAGATTTGCTATGCCATTCACAAAATCCAAAAACTAGACATTTAACAGGTTTCCTTAGTTCTCATTCCAGGTGAATCTTTACCCGTTACTTGAAACAAATCATCTACAGGTTAAGCGGAGCTTTCTCAACCTTGCAAATGTCATCGACCCGTGCAAGCGAAATTCATATTTAATATTCATTCTCCGCCCGGGATCTGGTGCCTTCCACTATCGTCATCCCCATGAAGGCGTTCAGTATTTTAATAATACATGCTTCCAGCATATTACGTTTATTTCAATATAGTTCCTTTATTGTGGACGAACACATGCTGTTAAATGAACTTTTAAAGAGGTTTACTGAATATATATACATTATTACAAAGATTACTATGAATCATATACCTAACTTGCATTTTCTTCTATCTAGTGTCATATTTTTCCTTTAGCAATTTTTTGGAACAAAGTGGCAACTTAGAAAATGAGTCTTTAACCTTTTACCCCAATGAATATTCACCCTTTTACTCCAATGAATATTTACCCTTTTACTCCGATGAATATTTACCCTTTTACTCCAGTGAGTATTTACCCTCTTGCTCCAATGAATATTTACCCTTTTACTCCAATGAATATTTACCCTTTTACTCCAATTAATATTTACCCTTTTACTCCAATGAATACTTACCATTTTACTCCAATGAATATTTACCCTTTCACTCCAATGAATATTTGCCCTTTTACTCCAATGCATATTTACCCTTTTACTCCAATGAGCATTTATCCTTTCACTCCAATGAATATTTACCCTTTCACTCCAATGAATATTTGCCCTTTTACTCCAACGAATATTTAAACTAGCGTACGACAAAATTCTTTAATATAAATAAGTTTCTCATACCGCAGTATATACACGTATCTCAAAAAGTCCATTAAAGATCAGCCTTTGCAATTACAAATAAATAATACAGATTTTTTATTAGTTACGTTTGAATTTCGTGATTCAAGACGAATCTGATATTCGCGAAAAAAAAAGGTTCGACAGAAACCCACATATAGAGGAATGAAATGTCACATTACAAAGGATGATGGAATCGACATTACACACTTGTTATTCATTTATATTTTTCTTAATATGCACCTTTTTAACGCATGGAAAAAAACTGCTTTAAAAGGACGACAAATGAACAAGCTGTTACCAAAGAGAGATAGGTAATTAAGATAAAACATACCCATATATCATCTCAATTCAAAACCAAAGACAATGACAGTAATTAGACGGTAATTATACTTAAACAGTACCCGCGCCAGGGAGTCCATTATACGCAAACGTAAACGCAAACAAAGCCATAAGGAAAAATTACAATAATTCGAACAAACGGCGCCCCCCCCCTCCTAAAAAAAATGGGTTTAGACTCTCGGGCCAAGTGGGTCATGGAAATCGTGTTGCTATAGCGACCTACGGGTGGAGTAGCCGTAGTAGGCTCGGTAGGCATCGGATTTTACCGACTCAAACCGGACCGCGAAGCTTTTCAATGACAGCGAAGGTCATTCATCTACTTACCATACGGTCTTCACGCGCATGCGAGGCTGGGATCTGAAAATAAAAAAGATTAGAACAGGAACTGTGTGAGACTTGAAATCGACATATTTTACATTAGGGGAGTTGATGTGAAGTTAGCGTGAGCTATAAAAACGTCACAGATTAAAATACCCACAAACTTTATAATGTGGGCGCTGAGATTAACTTACGCGAGCTATAAGAACGTGACAGAGTAAAATATATGTAAGTAGATTATCAGGGTTAATAATTATTAACAGAATAATAACACTTCCTTACGATTAGCATAAAATAGAAGGGTTAACCAACTCTAAAAAAACAAGAGGATAAATAACAAAGTAACTGGTAAAAACATGATTACATTTGAATTACATTTCCATACTGTCATCAGATTAATTTCTTTTTTTACTAGTTGCTGTCCACACATAACGCAACGCTGATGAGGAAATGGTGGTATTTACTGAAAGCAAAACAGAGAGTAAATAAAATACAGCTCATTCCAACATTTTTGCTTATTGTAATTTTTTTACTCGTTGCTGTCTACACGTAACGCAACGCTGATGAGGAAATGGTGGTAATTACTGAAAGCAAAACAGATTTTAAATAAAATACAGTTTATTCCAACACTTTTGCTTATTGTGATACAAATCTATCTGCATCTCGTTGCTTAATGCCGCTCTCAACGCTAATCCTTTTTACTCATTTCTATACAACCCAACAGCTTATTTCCCAGTAGCGAGCTAAAGATAATAGTTACTA
Organism: Macrobrachium rosenbergii; assembly: GCA_039081455.1. Classification (NCBI taxonomy): domain Eukaryota; kingdom Metazoa; phylum Arthropoda; class Malacostraca; order Decapoda; family Palaemonidae; genus Macrobrachium; species Macrobrachium rosenbergii. The sequence goes on along the minus strand of JANJGK010000039.1, from coordinate 24,845,898 downwards.
GAACACTAACGATGGGTGCACAATGTACTGTACGCTACGTTCTCAACTGCACTAAACATCACAACGGCTTGATCATATGACGTCAATACAATCAGCCAATTTGGATCATTAAAAAATACAAAACAAATTATCATCAAGATGGACTTCCCAGTTGCCCTCTATCCCCTTATGTGTAATGTAATGGCACTGAATCTCGGAAATGGATTGGAAAGGATGCTAAAGCAACTACAAGAGATTTCCATTCACTGACTTCGGCACTGCCAGGCGACGCCCTAAGAGATACTGGATACAGAAAATAAGAATATAAGATTCAGGCCAAAGGCCGAGGGCTGGGACCTATGAGGTCATTCAAGGCTGAAAGGGAAATTGAGAGTAAAGGAGGTTTGAAAGGTGTAACTGTATTAAAACCTCGCAGTTGCAATTTGAAACAATTGTTAGGAGAAGGTGGGAAAAAAAGATGGAAGAAAGAGAATATGAACGGAGGTACAGTCAAAGGAATGAAAGGGGTTGCAGCTAGGGGCCGAAGGGACGCTGCAAAGAACCGTAAGTGTTGCCTACACAGGATATCTGGTAAATAACAATAACCTTTAAAAAAGTTAAGCAAATTCTGAGCCGAATACTATACGGTCATTAGTAAAGTTCATAATTCCAATCAAGGTCCATACATCAACCTTGCTTCCATTCATACTGCTTAGGATCATTAAATAGCTATATATATAATATTTACGTCATTCTTATAGCCTTGCCACCTTCTTCAAAAATTTTAAAATCACGTATCACTTTCCCAGTTCATTGGGAATCGCGACGAATACCACGGAAAGAAAACTAGCTAATCACTTACATAGGCAAAATCAAATTCTATACATTTATTTCCCTACACAACAAAAATCAGCATTTACAACCAAATTCCAACAGCAAGAAGTTTCGTTACGACAAGCAATATCACATCGTGACTAAGGTGTGCTTAACTGGTCCAGGGCAGTGACTAACGGTGGTATGATGAGCAACACCACGCAAGATGAATGACCATAGTCGCCAAAATAAGTGGTTCGGGGGAAATTAAAGAGGGCGGCTAATTTAACCCTGAGGAACGCCCTCACGTATAAACACCTTTTCCGAGATTCGTAAATAAAATGTGACAATAATGAAACGGCGACAGGCGATGCCCTATTAACATTATTCATCTGCTTATATTAATTTTATATACAGTATTAATATTAACACAAAGGTGTTATCCCGGAGATAATACTGTTTGCTCACCCAGCTCATTCAAGGTGCAAGTAGCTATATCGTAAGACATAAAATAACAGAATGTCAAGCGTTTGCCTGCTGAAAATTAGCTATAAATTTAGAATTGTTCTTCATGAAGCCATCCATATACTGCTTAATAAAACCATCTTTCATTCCTCGTGATCAATTACTATCCACGCTGGAAATAAAATTGTTTTCCATTGCATCAATAGCAGGTGGGGCTTGCAGCGTTGAGTTGACGACTTGCTTCATGAGAAGACTGTGTTATAATGATGAAATTGTGAAGCTAAATCCTGTTTACCAATTAACAACATAGGATTAGGTGAACGTGAAAACTGCTTTTTCTTCTGAAATTATTTTTACGCATATTATTTAAACATACAATCTTGATATGTTTTAAAATCATTTTCATCTGAAAGAAAACCAGAGAAAAAAACTGTCCCATTTTATACTAATAAAAACTTCGAAAATGTCAAGAGATACGGCCTTTATATATATATATATATATATATATATATATATATATATATATATATATACACACACACACATACATACATATACACACATGCATATATATGTATACATACATAAGCACACAACGGCGCGCGCGAGCGCGTCATCACCATCGTCACAGCCTTCCAACGCCGCGTGTCGCAAAGGGCCTTGTAGACTGAACCCTCTGGAGGCAAAGATGTAGATTATCAATCAAGAATCGCGTCCTTGCTCAAGAGGAGCACCAGAAACCATTGACAGCGCGATGCCAGATAGCCAAGGCGTTCAGTTCTTTGTTTCATCGGCTTCAACACTCCTCGTCTGACGGGTGACCTTGGTTAAAAACCAATAGCCAATGGGTGGGGTCACTGGCCTTTGGGCAGCTAGGAAGTGGGATACATGTTTTCGTTAACTTCGCCAGTGAGTTCGCCACTGATTCTGCCAAAAATGCACACATTCACAAACACACACATATACAGTATATATAAATATATATACATATACATAATATATATATCATATACATACAGTACACGTGTGTATATATATGTGTGTATATATATACATATATATACTTATTTACATACGCACATACATACATACATACACACACATACATAGATGTATATATACGAGTATATACAGTATATATATTATATAACAAGGGTAGAGATTATTACACCAGCTTCCCACGCCTTAGTATCGCTACCATTAATTTCAAAATATGTACCCAATAGCTTATTCTCCCAAGTACAGCTTCATAAACCTTCAAAAACAAACATTCAACTTCATACTTCAAAAAACAGACAGACCAATAAGGCTTAACTTTTCAGTATGAAGAATTTAGTGTCTTACCAACGATAATCTTATGCCTGCCATGCAATTTATCTATTTCCGGTCATTTATACTGGGCCGCGGATAAAGAGAGAGAGAGAGAGAGAGAGAGAGAGAGAGAGAGAGAGAGAGAGAGAGAGAGCTATAAACAAAGAATAGGGTAAAAAGAGGAGGCAGTTTGCCAAAGTAAAAAAAAAAAAGATAAAAAAGAAAGTTAGAGGATAAAAATACTGAGAAAGACCTACATTAAGAGGTAAACTGTTTGTAGCATAAATATAAATTACGCCGTGCTAGTAGCGAGAGAGAGAGAGAGAGAGAGAGAGAGAGAGAGAGAGAGAGAGAGAGAGAGAGAGAGAGATAACCATTAACAATGACTGTTCAAACAGGCTATTGTAGAGGCGCCCAAAAGTACATAATGTGAGCTGGCACATATTGTTCTATATTTACGTCACTCGGAAGGGTAAAATATAAAAGTTAAATTATCCGATGTTTGTACCAATATCAAATTCGATAAGATACTAATTAAGTTGATAAATCTGTCCCTGTTTTGCTTGCTTTCTTAACTTTTCTTTTTTCTTTTTATTTTGTTGTTTCTTCACTCTCGCTTAGTTGACACTTCACAACCAAATGAGAACACAATATTTACTTACAAAAGAGGAAACCACTCCCAAACATCAAACCTAAAAATAAATAAATAAATCAATTAATAAATGAATATATAAATGAAAATAAAAATAAAAAATGTAAACTGTTTATTGCGCTTCATATCTGAAACGTCTGTCAAGTTTCACATCTGAGTCTCTTACTTAAAACACAAAATTGCCTTCAACGTTCCACAAAATAAGGCCAAAAGGTTTCACATACCAGAAGTCGTTTAGTTTATAATTTCTCTCCGCATACTGTACCTGGAAAAAAAACTCAAACTTGAACTGATGTATAAAATAAAGAATAAGATGATCTCGAACGTCAAAAAATACACCTGATCTCATAAACTAGACAAGAGCTTTCTTGTTCAACAATAATCCCACGCCGCTTTGTAAAATCTGACATCCTTACTTGTACACCACTCTTTTCTTGTCCAATACTCCGCCTGTTACATAAGAACTCTTAATAAATGCTTATAAAATATCCGGAATCCTTCAAGACTTCAAGTCACTGACCTAAATTACACCATTATCCAAAAAAGAAAAAAAAAGAAAAAGATAAAAATCCCTTCCGGTTCCGTAACGGTAATTCAAAATCTTCAGAGAATATCAAGTTACCTGACTATTGTCTAAATTTGATTCATTAGCGAAACAAACTCATCTATCTTGTTTACAAAATAAAAAAAAAGCTAAAACCCTCTGGTTTAATTCTCAAATCCCAGCAACCAGAGTGAAATCCTAACCTACCTGGTTTATGAGCAACAAATACAGATTAAATAAATAAATAAATCTCCAAAGTGCATGTAGGAGCACTAAAACCAGTGCAATGAGAATAATGGATGAGCCCTCAAATGCCACATTTAAAATGCAACCTTGGAAAACATTTAAACAGCTGATTTGCGATTACTAGCTATCTTGACATTCAATGGCTAGCGAGTTTTAACTGAAATGTAAATATCTACAGCCAGATAAAACAAAATAATTTATATATATATATATATATATATATATATATATATATATATATATCGTCAATAAGCGATTTAATGTTTGTTTTTCTTGGTTAAAAGATATAAAAAATAAAAATCAACTAGAAGTCACGATGAGAAATCCACGAAAGTAATAGTATAAGACATTCGCTCCTGTAAATGTCAGTAATACATAGATTCGAGATGAATTATTATTATTATTATTATTATTATTATTATTATTATTATTATTATTATTAAGATAAACCCTAATTCATATAGAACAAGCCTACAGGGGCCATTCCACTGACTTGGAATTCAAGCTTCCTAAGAATATGTGGGTTCATTTGAAAGGAGTTACAAAAGCCAACAGAAATTACAGAAAGAGGTCAGTTATTACGAAAACAAGTCAGGTCAGAAAGTAACATAACCGGAAGCTTCAGAACAGAAGAACTTATATTTTCGAAAAATCATCTTCACCATTTTTAAGTCACCTAAATTCTGAACGTCACCAGACTGGAAGACACGCCAGGAGAAGAAGTTCAAAAAGATAAAATACAAGCAGGAAAAACAACAAAAAAGATAAAATGCAAGCAGGAAAAACAACAAAAAAGATAAAATACAAGCAGAAAAAACAACAAAAAAGATAAAATGCAAGCAGGAAAAACAACAAAAAAGATAAAATACAAGCAGGAAAAACAACAAAAAAGATAAAATACAAGCAGGAAAAACAACAAACATGAAAAACAACAAACAGGAAAAACAACAAGCAGGAAAATCACGAAGAAAGCGAGTCTCAAGATGACAATGCTGCTTCCGTAAAGCACGGAAGCACAGATCAAACGAATAGCATCATATCTGTTAAAGCTTTCCTTACAAAATCTTTAAAAATCATTGACACGGGCTGCGCAAAGTTAGCGGCATTGGTAGAAATCAAAAATACCAAATTATTTGGCGTGCTGGGCAAGCCACTCACTCTTCTTCGGAGAATTTCTACAAGGCTAAAGGAAGGAAGAGGTGACATTATTAAACCCTAAAACCGCCTGCATCCTGAATTTCATTAATCTAAATATAAATACCACACTATTACCCTTTCCCGCTTATATCCAGTTGTATCCAAACCCCTTGTAACGCCTTTTCACAGAAGGACTAAGTTTATTTAACTATATGTACTACGCACTATATCGCACACTTCCCAACCCCCACCACCCCCCCCTGCACAAACAACAACAAGAGCACGCGCAGTTTACATCGGTTACGTAATGCTGTTTTGAACCGGCAACGACCTTTTAATAAAAACCGGTTTTGCGTTTGTCAAGCTGTGTAGGGGGGGGGAGGGGAGGGTCGAAAGGGGGGGGGGGGAGAAGGGGTGGGGGAAAGGGAGGGGGAAACGGTACACAAACACACATCTGCTTGAAACCAGAACTGCTTTGCAAGAAAGGAAGGAAACCAAGGACAAGAAACAATAAAGGAGATATGCAACTGATTCCCCCCCCCCCCCCCGCGAGCGTTTATGTCTCGAAGACTCCGTTGGGAAGGCTTTACAACTAAGGAAGAAGCTCTATAACAATCAGTTCTTTATAAGTGGGTTTGGGGCATAAAAATAGTCCCTCGACCAGATTCTTATCCATGCTCTTATACACATCTGTCAGTTGGGAATTCACTTGATCGTTACAACAACCTCGTCAAAATTGAAAGATGTTTCAACTGTGTTTTGCCATCCCAGTTGTTGTTCTTCGTTTTTGTTTTGTATTGAAAGATGTTTCAACTGTGTTTTGCCATCCCAGTTGTTTTTCTTTGTTTTTGTTTTGTTTTAAGATTGTCTCCCAGGCGTTTCTCATTTGAGAGTTATCATAATAATTTAGCATAAATATCTATAATATACGAGCAGAATGCCCAAGCGCTGCCCAGCCTTACAAGCAGCTATAAATGACACTTCATTATTCTTATGAATACATTCAGCCTAATAAAATACTACTGGAGTCCCTGTGAAAAGTCATCTTTAAAGAAACAAAAATGGTTTTTCACTACGTTCATAGCAGTCCAGTTTCAACTGCACTTAGCTTATGAGGGACCGTATATATGAGTAGTACATTCAATGACATATTTTGAAAATTACATATAATTAATCCGTGCATATTCAATAAGAACACAGGATTAAATTAAAGTGAAATACATTTTTTCTTAATAAATTATTCTTGAGCATACTACCTTTTCTAATTGCTGTGAATTTTCCTTTAAAATAATTTTAAATGGGAGGAAGCTACAGATTCAGGAGATAAACTATCTACGAAAATCGACAATTTTTTCACCTGGCCTCCATTGATTGTAAAGGGTCACCTCTGTGAAAAAAATAATCGTACAAAATTCCTGCTTGAAAAATGGTTTCTAAAACAGGAAGGGATATATATAGCCTTAAGACTCAGACAAAAAATCGGGTACGCGGGAGGGGGGGTGTTTCCATGCATCATCTGCTAGTTTTTATGAGACTCTAGAAGCAAGCTGCTCCATATTTCACAGATTCAAAAGAGCTTAAGGGATGGAAAGATCATTAAACTGATATTTTGGCCAGGAAGGCACAACTGTACATTCACCTTGAAAATTTGCAAAACTTCCCAACTGGAAAAGTGCAGCGGTTTTGGAGGAGAAGTTGGACATACATACATACATACACACACGCACACACACACACACACACACACACACACACACACACACACATATATATATATATATATATATATATATATATATATATATATATATATATATATATATATATATATATATATATATACTGTTCACGCAAAACAAACCTCTCTCTCTCTCTCTCTCTCTCTCTCTCTCTCTCTCTCTCAAATAGGCCTACACACACACATTAATAAATATATATATATATATATATATATATATATATATATATATGTGTGTGTGTGTGTGTGTGTATGTATATGTTTATATGTATATATTTACATACAATTAACGCAAAACAATATTGTGTGTGAGTGTGTGTGTGTGCAGACAGACTCAATCTATGCATAAAAATCATTTCATGCCTCTAAATGTTCACTCCAAAAATTTCCTTATCAAGCAACCGTCTTGATTTCACTGCGGATGAACATGAAAAAATGTAGTTATTCGAGAACCAATACAATGCAACAACCATTCGTGACACCAGAGCAAGATATATTTAACAACATAATACACTGTGACACGAGAGAGAGAGAGAGAGAGAGAGAGAGAGAGAGAGAGAGAGAGAGAGAGATCAACTGCTCATCTATTTAAACAAAACCTCTAGTGTCTGAAATGCAAGGAATGGCCGGCACAGCTAAGGCCTTCTGAAGACTCTCCCGATGTCGCCGGTATGAGCCAGTTCTCGGGTTAAATGAGACGACAGTTTCCACTCCGAGCGAGTTTGGCTGGCCCTGGGACCCCCTGGGGGTTTGGGGAGGTGGGGGGGGTGGGGGTGGGGGGGAGAGGAGGTGTACTTGTCACTTGCAAATGAGCCTCTATTAACTTATTGCATACATCGCATTTCATCGCGCTGCAGATCTCGCCAGGCGTTGCAGGTTTTGCTTGAAGATTATTTTACCTTCGTGCAATCTTTTTTCACTGCGAATAAAATTTATTTCCAATGTGTTGCCAATTATTTTTTTAAGGGCTTTCTTTGCTTTCGAATGAAAGCTCTGCTGTGATACTGAAGAGACTTCTGCGTCGTGTGAGAATTCCTTTCTTTGTGCAACGAGTTTTTTGCTGTCCAAAAGCTTTCCATTTTTTTCCTCAAGTTTTGCTTTGCACAACATATTCTGCATTCGGCTGCGACTGATGCTTAGCACAACAAGCACGACGTCTCTTCTTTCTCCTGTGGAACTCAGGACCCACCAAATCGTGATGGGTCCTGGTACAGACCCGACAAAAATGTAGGAAACCATCTTACTGTGTTGCTAGGGGCCAGGCGTTCATGTATCTCAAACCCGTCGTAACTCAACCCAGACAGATAAAATTGTACCCAAGCTGTTTTTTTTTTTGTTATAACTGAAGCACAGTGTTTATCCTGATGCTTTTCGTATATATATACTGTATATATTCACTGCCTCTCTCTCTCTCTCTCTCGCTGGTAATAACTGTATTTCTTCACGGCTGAGTAATAGTAGTCATCATGTCTATATGCATTAGCAGACCTGCTTTGCCAGAATAACTAAGGGTAACATGAGGTCGGCTTGTAATGAAGGCTTCCAGATACCATACCCCAGCGTTATAATTTAATGCTGGAATCAGATTACTGTATTTAGGGAAAAATAACAAATACAAGCAAAACTGAAAAAATACAGTGTAGTAAGAAAAATTATAGTCGCGAAAAATTCCCTTCTGATAGCCTCAATATTCAACATTTTACTATATATGTATGAAGGGCATGACTGAGGTTTCTCCTTAGAGTGGAGATATATAAAAAAGTACCAAATTGTACAGTAAAAGCACAAGTCTAACTAAATTACAATGAAAAGTCAAAACATCTCGCGCACGTACAGAAAATGGTTCATCAGGCCGCTAACACTGCGCTGTTGCACGGCAACCTGGGTGATTCCTGCATAGCCAATTTAGAAGACCATGGATTCAAATTAGGACGTGCAATGCTATTTGCTCAATTCTTTCAAGTGTTAAAAATGTTTGGATCTATCATTGCAAAGTACCTCACTCATCAGCCAGAAAAAAAAATTGTTAAAACACAGAGGGACTTATCTACACATGTCTATAACTCACGGTTTCCAAATGGCCTTCGAACTAAACCCAACAATTTATTAGATTGTCAAAATGAATTCTCTGTCCTCGACAAATCTTTAGCCTTCTTAGACTTACCTTGCAACTGTTATCAAAGCACTCCCAGGGATTAAAATGAAGATTTATCGTAATTTACTTCAAACGGCACGTGGTTCCAAAACCACTGTAATCAATCAGCCCGAATGACGGAATGTAGTCTGGACACTGGGGTAATCTCAGAAATTAAGTGATTAGGATTGCAAGGATATTTTTTTGTACTTTTTTGAAAGAATGTATTTTTGGGTACAGTGGCACCCACTAAATGAACTTGAAGACATGAGGTTAAGACAATGATTAAGTCAAAGATCAATCCTTTTGTGTGGTTCTTTGAACAAGTTATGGGCACAAATCAGTAAATTTAACTTTTTTTTTTCTCTTTGGATCTAGATTCAAACATGACGCATCTTAGAGACTACAGCAGCAGATGACACTGACGATTCTCCCATGGGCAACAATAAAAACAAAAATATGCGAAACATGCAACAAAACACAGACCTGTCATGATCTAATTGGAATAACTTGAGATTCTGAGAGGGCTTCTCCATAATACATGTCCACACGCTTTCGTGGGCCCTCATACCACAAGAAAACATAAAAGGAAACATTGAAAAAAGACATACTATCACAGATGCACCAGAACCGGTAAAAGATGACAGATCGACTTAAAACATCCCTTAACATCAACTAAACCATTGCCAAAACATTACCAAACCCTCATTAACTTGTTTTTGCAGCCCCCAAGTTATTCAATCCGCGTGGAGGCAGCAGCGCCTTGTCTTGCGCGAAATTATTATCTCGACGAGAAGCGAAGAGATTTTGGCCAGTTATATCTGGATGCTCTGACAAGAGATACATCAAGAGCAGACTGGGTTCCATAAATAGGTCAGAAGGTTCTTGGGGGTCCAAGGACGGAAACTGACAGGAAGAAGTCGAGGCTCAAGAACGCCATTTTAATTAGTCCTTCATCTCGTGTTGCTGTTTTTCATACTGAAAGAGTTACATAAACTGCCGTATCTAAATCTTAGTTTAATTCGTCTCATGTTGCTGTTTTTCATACTGAAAAAATAACGCAATTTCTTGCTAAATCTAATGATTTTTACACTTTGTAATCTCTACTACTTTACAGCAGTTATTAATAACTTCTACTTACTATATGTAAATGAACAGACACCTCACACGTCTCGACTGTCGACCTAACCGCGCAACGACTCCTCGCTGCTGGGAGAACGGGCGCTGGTGACTGGTACAATACATGTACATACGCTACCGGGGTCTAAGCTATGACAGGCAGGGCAGCCGATCAAGACTACAAAGTCTACCCCAAAGCCAAATCAAAGTCCTACAAAAAGAAGGCATCGTGCTTACCTCATACAAATGGGAAAAAAGCACATTAAAAGAAGAGGACTTACTATATGTAAATTGCTACCGCTGACAAAATAGATGGCTGTGATAAATAACCTCAGCTTACTATATTTAAATTGTTGCCCCTGACAAAATAGATGGCTGTGATTCTCGAGGCAACGCGAATGGGGCAATCTGTGTATAATCCTGCGTATATTAAGAAAACTGACGTAACATCATCACATTTTCATGAACTCTGCTCTCACCCAAGTGACAAATAACGAACAACCTCTTGAATTAATCAGACACCTTTTTTGCGACATTAATTCTATCAGATGTCAAACTATGGAGGATCTAGTGTTAACCTGGACAATATTCTGACACTAGAGAAAGTAGTTTTCATGGTTTATTTACTGGCAAGAAAAGGGCTTTTTTTTTAGCAGGTCCAAGAAAGAAATATCCCAAGCTTAAAGATAGTTCTGCTTACCAATTCTTCTACTCAGTATCCGATTATCTACTTATTCATTCACTATTCGTGAGTTATAACTGGCGTGAATAAATTCCTGGCGACTGGTTACCTAACTGCATTTTCTGAAGAGGTATTCAGAGTCAGGTCACAGAATCGCACTCCCAAATAATTGGTACATGAGACAGAATAAGCATTTAAAATAATAAAAGTGCATGCGATTCAAATATCAGACAAATATTCAGTTCAAAAGTACTTCCAAGAAATTCTCTCTCTCTCTCTCTCTCTCTCTCTCTCTCTCTCTCTCTCTCTCTCTCTCTCTCTCTCTCTCTCTCTCTCTCTCTCACTTTTCATGACCACACTCATACACAAAACAAAACACTGATGAAATGTGGCAGACTTTCAGGTATATTTTCTCTCTCTCTCTCTCTCTCTCTCTCTCTCTCTCTCTCTCTCTCTCTCTCTCTCTTTGGAATGGAATATAGAGTTTAGGCCAAAGGCCAAGCATTGGGGACCTACGAGATCATTCAGCGCTGGAAAGGAATTTGAGAGTAGGTAAGTTTGAAAGTTGTAACAGAAGGAAAACATCAAAGCAGTTGCACTATGAATTGTTAGGAGAGGGTGGATAACTAGATGGAAGAAAGACAATATAAGTGGAGATACAGTAAAAGAAATGAAAGGGGTTGCAGCTAGGGGTCGAAGGGACGCTGCAAAGAACCTTTAGTAATACCTACAGTGCACCCCGCGAGGTACACTGGTGGCACTAACCCCCTACGGGATCTCTGTTTTTAAAATTCACTTAGAACCAAGTAAAACTCAGTTCCTTAAAACTTGAACAAGAATGTCTACGTATCTTCGAAACATTTCAAGGCCAAATGCAGTACTGTTGATATGCGATTTCACTTGTTGTTTGGCCTATAATCTTCAGGGTGGTCCAATAAAAGCAATACATACCGTTTGAGACCGGGCTTAACCGGTGCTCATGCACTGTTGATTAAAGCTAAACTCAGTGAAGAAATCAACATACCTGGTATGTGTTCATTGCATAAAATCTAAACGCAATACTAAAACGTTTACAACTAAGTTATTCACACAAATACCAAAAAACGAACAGATCCAAATGTTAGTATCTCACTTATTCTTATACTTTGCAATAATGAACCAACCAAAAGGGAACCAGGAAACCAAACAGAAGAAATAGAAATGGAAAATAAGATATGTTAAGAGTGACTACTGTATTGGTTTGTCCGTGGAGCCAACCCCCTATTAGAAGGTATGGCTTAATTTGAGGGGAAGGTTTGTTTGTTTGTGTGTGTGTATTATATATATATATATATATATATATATATATATATATATATATATATATATATATATATATATATATATATATATATATATATATATATAAATATAATATATATATATATATATATATATATATATATATATATATATATATATATATTTACATATGTATTACAATTACGGTCCTCTAATCCTCATAAATCATATAAACACAAAACAAACAATTCCGTTTGATAACCTTTTGAGTGCATCACTTAAATTCTTATATATCAGATATATTTATATATGTATTACAATTACGGTCCTCTAAACCTCATAAATCATATAAACATAAAACAAACAATTCTGTTTGATAACCTTTTGAATGCATTACCTAAACTCTTTCACGGTTGCAAGATAGAACACACGGGAAGAAAGGCTAGATATTGTTCAAACTTTAATATCGCTCAATTTGGGGAAACAAATATATATATATGTATTACAATTACGGTCCCCTAACTCTCATAAATCATATAAACACGAAACAAACAAATCTCTCTGACATTCTGTTGAATGCATTTCCGAAATTCTGTCATGGTTGCATGACAAAACCAGAAGTAAAAGAGAGACACAAAATACCATTCAAACTTCACGTATCCTGTATGCAGATCCTGAATACGTGAAAATAATTCAGTATGCCCGACACAAGGCGCAGCATGACGTGGACGTGCGTGACACGACAGAGCTAATAAAAAAAAAACCCTCTTCATTAGCATCCCGAATATTCAACACTGTAACATTCTAGCACTGTTGACAGGAAGGGGAGGGGGAGGGGGGGTGATCCATATCTCCTATCCCAATTCTGTTCGACATGCGAGCCAGTTTGTCTTCTTCTTGCAGTAAATATGTTGACTTCATTTGTACATAGGATGGACTGCTGTAATTGGTGTGGTAATGATTAATAATGTTAATAACGGTGGAAACGACTGCAAACACAACAAATTACGCTATAATAGTGGCAATAATCTAACTTCATATTCTTGACAGTCGTAAGTGCTAATAATAAACTCCTTTCTCTAGTTTACTTTCATTTAATTGTTATTTGTTTTCGTAACTTTTGTTCGTATTTACATCCTACAAGTAATGGGACACATATATATACAGCATCTGAAGTCGTATATTTCTTTACACTTACGAGAATGAGTAATATATACAAACATCCATACGCATACTTATAAACATACACAAACACACACACATATAAATATATATATTCAATTACTATTTTATACTTATGTATACTATGTATATATAAATACAACTATATATATATATATATATATATATATATATATATATATATATATATATATATGAATGTCTTTTACTGTAATACAACAGTATATACATGAAGATAAAAAGGCCCATAAAACACTATTTGAACGCTGCAACCATACATTTCGAGCACTTCCTTCTGTGTCCCTGTTGTATACATAATAATATACAATATTCTGCTATATATATATAATAATAATATACAATATCCAATCCCCCTTTCAATGACAGAGTTCCCACACCGGCCCATCCTACGGAAAGAAACAAATCATTCTTTCCGTTGTTGACCTGTCCACCTCGTCTCTTCTGCTGCGAAGACAAATGGGATATTCGGCCGGAAAATCACTTGTCCTTCCTTTGTTCTTCGAGATAAATATAAACATTGAGAACAATGAGGGGAAACTCATATCTGCTCCAAGCAACCTTCTGCGGGCACACACTAGTTTCACGCGTGAATGAATGACTCACTCATTTACATTCATACGCTGACGCGTACATGGCGCGCGCAGACGTTCATGCGCGCACGCATACAATATACGTGCATGCATACACGCACACACATTATGTACAGAGAGAGAGAGAGAGAGAGAGAGAGAGAGAGAGAGAGAATATATATATATATATATATATATATATATATATATATATATATATATATATATATATACACACACGAGTATATATATACTGTATATAATTTCCTCCCCGTCAAACAAGGCCTGACATTTTTCTTGACGCTGTGCTCTGCTGTACAGACGGGGATAACCTATATCTTCTTGCACAGCTTCCGCTAAAGGACACAATAACGTTACCTTATATAGCACTTACCTCCCGGCCGCATTTTCCCGAGACGCAACCGAGTACCGAGACCTTACCCTGAAAGAAGCGGGACGCCATATCTTAAAAACTAACCATAGAATTTTCTTGAAAATAATCTCATGTTTCCCACACCATAATTACCACGGAAATGCTAATCTAGCCTAACCTAACTGCGCCGGGGGTGGATTATATAGTGAAGAGACAAGGGACCTTCCGCTGAAGTAGTTGGAATGTTAGGCATTCAGGCAAGCAGAAGAGGGTTCTAAATCTGCCCAGGGCAGATGGTAGGGTGGACTCACCTGACAGAATATCCGAAGGCATTCATGTCAGTAATTATGTTGGATCACGGAGTGAAAAAAAAAAAAAAAAAAAAAAAAAAAAAAAAAAAAATGTCGGAAGAAAGGTGGCTTGCAGAGGCAAAAATTGCAATTCGGAACCACCGTTCCTCATTATGGCTTCCCTTTCCTGCCAGTTTTAAAACTCTGTTTTTGAAACTGTCGATATTCTTCCAAGTCCAACAAAAAGAATAAAATCACAAGAAAAAACATGAATAAAAACTAGCCATACAATCCTGATTGCAAACTGTTCAAGGAATTATAAAGCGTATAATCAAATTCTGCGTAAAAAAAAAAAAAAAACGCAACCAAACCACAAATTCGACACAGTTAAGACTAATTCCAACTCATCCACAAAATCAAATCCAAAATAAATTAAAACAACTGTATTCCCAAAACAAACCCTAAACTTTCCGGAGAACTCGAGAGCGTCCATTGATCGGTGCCACTGAGAGGGTCCCACGATTCCAGGAAAGGTGCCAGAGGTGGGGGGGAGGAGGGGGAGGGAAAGAGGAGGGGGGTGTTACAGCACTCGGGGCAGGGAGGGACCTGAGGACTACAGTGCCATAGGCAACGAGTTGGCAATGTTGCATCAGACAAAATTCCTGGGTGCCGCATCACTGGTTTCCTTTGCTTGACGTTCGAAATAAGGAAGAATGATCGATATTGAAAGACTTTTTTATTTAATTAGTAGAATTTATATTAGCTGAGTAAGCGCTTATAATATACTGCACATGGATTCACCCTGCAGTATAACTACTGTAATACCTCTCTGCAAATCTTTCAATCCTTGCAAGCAACAAACACTGTGCCTGACTTTTTTGACAATACATCTTAATCCAGCAACGTCTTCGCTAAATCGATCAATAAATGTAAGATATTTATCAAAATTTCCTCTTCTCTAACACCAAACTTACTTTGAGAAATATTCCAATGAAATAACTGCAATTATCATTATCCTCCTAATTACTTAGGGCACTCAAGAGCGGCGTGCATTCTTCAAGTTCCTCCCCTTTAAGCAAAGGAGACACGACATTCAGGGAAAAGCTTCATCATTCCAGGTACTCTTCCCCATTTTGAAATTCCATGTACAGCTGCAGAAATTTCTCTCTCTCTCTCTCTCTCTCTCTGTGACACAAGCTCGACGAGATTAATAATGACATGAATGTTTTAAAGCTCCTGAAATAAAAAAAAGGTAACCAACAAGTACAATCTGTCTTGCTTGAAGAAAGATATCTGAAACCAATATTCTCCGCTCAAATCTTTTTCTTAATTGCTTGCAGCACCTGCGTTCTGTTTGGGGCTGAAGGGCTATCTCAGCTGCTGCATTTAGTTGGCATATACAACGATTCGTGATCATTTGATCGTTGCTCTAACACCTTGAGACTCTATAGACTCTACCATCGCGTTCTCTATTCTCAGGTTTGGATTCCTTTTTCCTGCCTAGGAATGGAATGGAATAGAGAGTTATGGCCAAAGGCCAAGCACTGGGACCTATGAGGTCATTCAGTGCTGGATAGGAAATTGAGAGTAGGTAGGTTTGAAAGGAGTAACAGGAGGAAAACCTCGCAGTTGCACTATGAAATAATTGTTAGGAGAGGGTGGATAGCAAGATGGAAGATAATATGAATGGAGGTACAGTAAAAGGAATGAAAGGGGATGCAGCTAGGGGCCGATGGAACGCTGCAAAGAACCTTTAGCAATGCCTACAGTGCACCCCGTGAGGCGCACTGACGGCACTACCTCCCTCTAATGAATAATATATATCCTTTCTTCTACGTCTTACGATTTTATTTTTCATTTTTATTTTTTTTCATATTGGTGTTCCTCACTGAAGAAGCTTCCTAGTCCAGTTCTTGCCCTCTTGGCCCATTCCAAAAGACTGTCGACAACCATGCATACGCTCATAAACCATTTTAACCGCGTATTTGCGTGTGTTAAATAAGAATCTATTGCAAGAGTGAATTTTCAGGGTCAGTGAACCTGTTCCTGCTTTGTGACAAATTAGGTTAGTCACAGCCATGATTAAAAATCGACAGTGATATTCATTAATAATACCCTTATGGCGTACATTTTCATAATGATGATGACGATGGCAACAATAATGATGATCATGAAGTTAATGTTGATTACTTTTATAATGATTATCATTATTATCGTTATTAACATCGACATATTCACTCATTATCATCATCATCATCCTCAGCATTATTTCTGCTACATTATCATCATCATCATCATCAACATTATTTCTGCTACTATAATCATGATTAATTTTATGGTATGAATGTACTATACTTCCAAGTAAAATCACACGTAAAAGAAGTCTGCAGTATTCAAAAATAATAACAACGCATACGAAAATAACTAAACAGTACCTAGCGAACTGAATATTGTATAATTTTTTCAGTATTTGAAAACATACCTCCCCGAGAACGAACTGGAAGATATGATAACAGAAAAATAGATTTTCAGGATATCTGATATTTTTCTTTACTTAAGAGGATAATGAGTCAGAAAATATAATGCATTTAGTGCGGCCTAATGAATGACGATTGATACTTTTCTTAAATTGAGACGATAATGAGTCAAGTATTTAGTTCATGAACGACGAATAAATAGAGAGAGAAGGTTTAGAGGCAGGAATTGAAAACAGAGAGGTTTAATCCCCGACGGGTGCGAGAAACGTGAGAGATCATATTAACAGCGGAAAACGTAAACAAAGAGAAAATATTCCACGTCTCGATAAACAATGAAATAATGGCCTCGCCTTCACTACGTGGCGAATGAGTTCATCAATAACTAAAAAATCATCCAGTCTATAACTTCAATTAACTTCAGTTCAAGCCCATCGATCTGCGACTTACTTACTCCAAGAACAGGGGGGAAATCATCGCTAATCCCGGGACTGAAAGACGACGTCGTAATGCAATCATTACAGTAAGTAATTACATCGATCAGGCGCACGGCAATCGGATGAGGTAGCGAGTGACTCAACAAATGCTCTTTCTTCGTTCGAGGAGACTCGATTGGTTTCTCGCGAAACGGACGCCACATTGTTTACATCTGACTACTTCATGAATTATGGTGTTTGGAGGGGAAGGGGGGGGGGAGGGTTGGGAGAAGGGGGTGGGGGGGGAAGGAAAGGGGATTAACAATGGGGTGGGGCGGGGCGGGGTGAGGGATCTACTAACTACTGGGAAAGCCTCTTTGCGTAAGGGAGCGAGTGATAACACTGGAACTGGAATATAAAATTTAGGACAAAATCCCAGCACTGGGACCTATGAGGTCATTCAGCGCTGAAAGAGAAATTGAGAGTAAATAGAAAGTTTTAGATGCGTAACAGGAGGAAAACCTCACAGTTGCACTATGAGCCAATTGTTAGAAGAGGGTGGATAGTAAGATGAAAGAAAATATGAGGTACAGTAAAAAGGAATGAAAGGGGTTGCAGCTAGGGCCCGAAGGAACGCCGCAAAGGACCTTCAAGAAACGACTACAGTGCACCGCGTGAGGTGCACTGACAGCACTAGCCCCCCTCCCCCAAAAAGGGGAGTGAGTGATAATGAGTGACACCAGCACATACACAAATTCTTTGTACGTGGAATCAAGGCAGATGTTGCGTTCGTACCTAAAATTAACCTGTAGATCCGCGTTAGGGTTATTAAACACAGGCGAACATGTGTCACACATGTGTCACTTAACACGTACGTCCGTAATTTGTTCTCTGAAAAGCGTGCGTTTCAGTATCAGCGTAGGTGAGTCATAGTTTTGGCCACCAGGATGTTTATTTACACATGTGAATTTTGCTCGCTTAATCGACAATTCTGATAACATCTGTCAGCTTATCTTGTTTATAATCAGACAACGTATGTAAAAAAAATACTAGGAATTTTACGACCTAAAATAGAAACCATGCATATGTACTATAATAATAATAATAATAATAATAATAATAATAATAATAATAATAATAATAATATATTTCTTCTACCAATGTTAACACTAGTAAAATAAGACAAATGCCGTTCATATTAATGATCACAGTTGTTATTATTAACATTATTATTCCTACTTATATTCGCACGACAATGCTGTTAATATGATAAACATCTTAATGACGGAAATAATAACTCCGCTGTTGTTGGGATTATCATCATTAGCAATAAGTAAGATACTATTACTCATAATGAGAAAGAACACCAATCTATTTATAAATTTAGGAAAGGTCCACCTTTTTGTTGACAGTTTGTGTGTGTATATATGTGTGTATGTATATGTGAGTGTGTGTGTGTGTATGATATAAATATATATATATATATATATATATATATATATATATATATATATATATATATATATATATACGTGTGTGTTTGTAACTGAACCGCAAAAATATGGAACGTGATGAATATATATAAAGACAAAATCCACGAAGGAAACAGAAGCAATGGAGTGCTGCAAGGCCTTTCGACTCGTAGTCCTTTACTTAGCAGACTGAAGAAATACAAAAATAAGTTTGCAAAGAAAGCTCACATAAATATATTTTTGTGCATGTTCTTGCTATGATATACCGGACTTCTATGAATTTTAAGGGCTCACAGATAAAAAAAAAAAAAAAAAATTACAAAGCAAAAGACTATACTCCGAATCACAGGTCAATGTGGAAAAGAACGAGGGTTAGTTAGGCAAAATCTGACAGCAAGAAACTGACTACTAGAAGGAGGGCACATTTTTAGTTTATCACGTCTTCCGGAATCTATCTGATAAACTGATAACGCAACGAGCATTTTCTCATTTACATAAGGTTGTACAGGCTAAAGAGTAACATAAAACTAGCAGGACGTTTCTCTCAAACATGCGACCAAAATGGTTTCCCATTTACATAATGTTTCTGGAAATATTTTTATGGAATTTCTAACCAAAACTTGACCAGGAATCATGGATTTAAAAAACTTGACAAAAGATCATTTATTAACGTTTCTGCTGTTATTCCCGATTCCTTCTAGAAAGTTCTGAAACATGAGTCACCCACATACTTCCGAGCTGATGTAATGTACTTGGTAACACGGCTTCGCATTTGCTTAAAACATGTGTTCCAGAAGTTGAACACCTGCTTTCCTATTGCTCCCCGCTCTCAAAGGTGAGTATTTTTCTCAGAACCGAATGACGAAACTACACAACACCTGTGGCTAACTTGCCGTATAATTAGCCGACTGTCATTCATCGTCTGTACTCGGATCTAAGTCTGATTTTCCTAGTTCCCCAATTCTTTGTCCAAAAATCTGTCGCTCACGTTGGAGTTCGAGCTTACTCTCTGATTATTGCTGACTTTTGGTTTCACTCGATAAAGGTTCCATTGGCATCGAAATAATAATAATAATAATAATAATAATAATAATAATAATAATAATAATAATAATAATAATAATAACAATAATAATAATAACAGAATGGCAATGTATGTCCTCCGAGTGCCATCCTTTTCAAAAGAAGTTTACCCTCAAAGACGGTCTTCTTCCAATATAATAATAATAATAATAATAATAATAATAATAATAATAATAATAATAATAATAATAATAATAAAAATAATAATCATAATAATAATAATAATCATCATCATCATCATCACAGTCAAGTCGATTTTTGCTCATCAGAACTGTCGCTAATTAATGCCGATTTACCTGATAGGGTCGATCTAAAAATAGAGGTGGAAGAGTTTATATGACTTAAATACGTATGACTCACTACCCGTGGATTAGAGAGAGAGAGAGAGAGAGAGAGAGAGAGAGAGAGAGAGAGAGAGATTTTATATTTGGTGTCTCATATATAATAAAAAGTTCCCTGGATGAATTCATGATGTTTATTTCTCACCTCAAAAACCAACGTTTCTTCCCGTTTATCCTGCTCAATGTCAACTGCAGTTTCATGCAATAAACAAACAGCCATAAACTGTTTTTAAACTAACTGCCACAATAACTTGACCGACAAACCATTGACTGTAACTAAGAAAAAACAAAGAGAAAAAAATGTGTTATCTTATCATATCATTTTTAAACACTTTCCAAATCCATAAGTTTTAGATAGTATGTAAAAAAAAAAAAAAAAACTGAGTCACAGAATGGGGTTAATTCCATTTGCATCTGTGTCATGTGACCGGAAACAAAAAATGTGTTATCTTAAAAGATCAATACTTTCCAAATCCATAAGATTTATATAGTATATAAAAATAAGATAAAAATAGCGATCTGAGTCACACAATGGGATTAATTCCATTCGCATCCGTGTCATGTGTTCAGAACGCTTCAAGAACACAATATTATCATGATGACATAACGATCAATTTCTTTCACAACTGACTCATATATGGGAGGTTAAACTGACGATATATTTAGATCTGTATTACATGGCAGTGACTCACGCAGTCATTGTCTGATGCACAATTTCAACACACAGATTTTGTGTGTTTATTTGCCTTTTTTCGTTTCTTTTTGTAGGATGCACTTTAAACATTAAATACAGTTTTGTTTAATCTTTTATTTGTTAGAATTTTCTGTGATTTTATTATTATTATTATTATTATTACTATTATTATTATTATTCAGAAGATGAACCCTATTCATATGGAACAAGCCCACCACAGGGGCCATTGACTTGAAATTCAACCTTCCAAAGAACATAATGGTGTTCATTTGAAAGAAGTAACAGAAGGTAACAGCAAATAAAGAAAGAAGAGAACAGTTTTAGAAAAGAAAAAAATAAATTAACAAACAAACAACTGAATAAATAGATAAAAAATATCAGTAAATTATTCAAATACGAGAATTTTATCGGGTAATAACGTGTCTGATCTAGTCACCTCCACAGGGCCTAACTTTTCCACACCTTACGAAATTAACTGTCCCGTGGGTGCAATTTTTTATTTTATTTATTTTTTTTTTTTTTTGCCTTTCGAGCTGACGCAAAAGAACCAGTATTGGAAATGAAGCCGGCGGCCCATTCTTCTTACATAATTAAAGGTGTCGAATTTTGGCTGCGAGGTGATGAACATGGGATTCAAGAAGACAGATATGAATATATTACTCGCCGAGAACCGTAAGGTCAACACTTACGAGAGCCGTCCGCCCTTAGTGTGTGTGTGTGTGTGTGTGTAAACGCTTGTCATTTGGATCTAGGCTTAGCAGTGATAAGCGTTTCCGAAATTTGAAGAAATCGAATATATATATATATATATATATATATATATATATATATATATATATATATATATATATATATATATATATATATATACACATATACATACACACACACATACACACATAATTATCAACTAAGGTATCCTAAACCACACATCAAAATAAGCCTATTTTCGCTCCAAGTATACCTAACCTTTATAGGTCTTTACAAAGAAATGTATACCTAAGAACAGTACACACCTCTCAAAGGTTACAAATGACTAGTAAGGTATTCTTCGTCCACTTACTGCCACATAAATCAGGCATATATGGTTCCCTCTCGATCGTAACGTTTGGTCCATTTACCAAAAGGCAGCGTATACCTCAGTACAATTCTTCATCATATTACCATCAAGTACACTGGATCTATAGCAGTGGGGCAATTAACTGCTCTTTATCCCCCATTTTCTTTCCGGGACAACATATTGCGTCATTATCAAATAATATAAAGTAAGTGATATAATGGGATCTAGTTGCTTACTCACTTCGACAAGAATATAATACGGAAAAACTATTGGTTTAAAACTTAACACTTTCTCTTCGCGTTTGATTTTAGTTTTACAACCCAAGGAGGGTATCGGAATGCTCTTGAATTTATAAGCAAACTAATCATGATAATGAATTAAATGCTGAGGGTATCACCTAGCATCTAAATTCTTCAAATGATCGATACTCAACATTTGGAACAGTGTATCTGCTGCAGCTGCTCTCTAGTTAAGCGTGTTACTCCATATAAATAATGGATACATGCTACTGAACTTTATCTGTACAGTTATATGAGATTTTTCGCAAATTATACACAATGAAGTATACATATTCATTCTGATAGGCTGTGTAGGTAAAGCCAATAAAACAATCTCAAGCAACTCTGCAAACTTACTGAATAAAAAAAAAGGCTTTTCGCAACTCTATTACAGGTTTGAATAAATAACGAATAAGCTATTCAACGTTATCAATGCAATTATATAAGCTTTTCCTCAAACCATTCACAGAACGTAAAGTACACACACATACACACACACACACACACACTAAGACTAATTAAATACCTGACAATAAAACAACCCACAATAACCGGACGATTTAATGAATAAAAGAAGGGGGTAATCAACCCCCTCAATGACAGATGAACCCAGCAAATCCAGTGGATCCCACACAGTCCAGAAACAAAGGAGGCGAAGGAATTATTCTTTTGACACAATACTTTTTTTATCAGTCATGCGAGGCAGCTGCCAGCGTCTCTTTTTTTGGTCGAATAATTATGCAATCACATCGCTTGCAGTTACACGTCTGCGATTAACAGGTAGCTTCTGGCTTTTCTCCAACCATACACAATAACGCAAAGTCAACAGACAGACTGAGTAGATACCTGACAATAAAACAACCGCGCAATAACCAGACGAATTTAACGAATAAAAAAGAAGGTGGTATAATCTACCCTCAATAATAGATGAACCCAGCAAATCCGGTATATCCCACACAGCCCAGAAACAAAGGAGGCGAAGGAATTATTCTTTTGACACAATACTTTTTTTTTATCAGTCATGCGAGGCAGCTGCCAGCGTCTCTTTCTTTGGCAGAATAATTATGCAATCACACCGCTTGTAGTTACATGTCTGCGATTAACGGGTAGATTCTGGGTTTGTTTTTGGGCCGGCATAAGATCTCAGTTACTGATACCTAGTTTTGTTCAAGTGGTTCCATTAGAAAATCGCCTCACAGCCTGCCAATAACAGAGAGAGAGAGAGAGAGAGAGAGAGAGAGAGAGAGAGAGAGAGAGAGAGAGAGAGAGAGAGAGAGAGAGAGAATGTAGCACTGATATCTAGTTTTGTTCAAGTGGTTCATTTAGAAAATCGCCTCACAGCCTGCTAATAACAGAGAGAGAGAGAGAGAGAGAGAGAGAGAGAGAGAGAGAGAGAGAGAGAGAGAGAGAGAGAGAGAGAGAGAGTGTAGCACTGATATCTGGTTTTGTTGTTCAAGTGATTCCATCAGAAAATGTACTGACAACAGCTAATGAGAGAGAGAGAGAGAGAGAGAGAGAGAGAATTCCATTGCAAAATGTACTGACAACCAGCTAATGAGAGAGAGAGAGAGAGAGAGAGAGAGAGAGAGAGAGAGAGAGAGAGAGAGAAAATCCCATTAGAAAATGTACTGACAACCAGCTAATGAGAGAGAGAGAGAGAGAGAGAGAGAGAGAGAGAGAGAGAGAGAGAGGAGAGAGAGAGAGAGAGAGAGAGAGAAAATCCCATTAGAAAATGTACTGACAACCAGCTAATGAGAGGGAGAGAGAAAGAAAGAGAGAGACTTAAAAATCATAAGTACAAACGGTTTTCACTATAAAAAAATTCGTTTGAGCTTTTAAATCCAATACGCTCATCTACCTCATAACATACTTACAGCTTACTGTTCATGTATCTAGGCGCACATACGCGCATAAGTGTCAAGGTCTGAAAGGGCAGGAAACTGACACAGGAAACGACAGAACAAAGGGTCTTCAATCGTTGAAAATATACCATAGCATAGCATGTCAGGCATAGCCCCATAAGGCCTATCTTTTATTACCTCACTCCAATATTAACAGAGCCCAGATGCAGACACGCACGCAAAGCTACGAAGTAATACAACTGAGAGAGAGAGAGAGAGAGAGAGAGAGAGAGAGAGAGAGAGAGAGAGAGAGAGAGAGAGAGAGAGAGAGAATGCGTTTCTCTGTGTGGTATGCTAAGACTGATTTATATTCAGAATGATTTACGTTGTGAAAATTTCCATTCGGAACTCAATCCTGCACCTGACTTCGATAACACACAAAAGGAATGACTGTATTAACACGCAACGCATGCAAACTAAACACACACTGTGGCTACTGAATATCTCAAGCGACAATTACAGCTAATTACAGACCGGACATGGGTGGGCCTGTTACTAAATCATAAACACACACAGACATACACGTTCCGGCGTTTGGTCAATATATATATATACCAGAAGAGGAACGCTGTTCATTAGGAAGCTACAAAAAAATACATATTTTCAGGTATTTAATATCTTTGCTTAATTCGTAAATATTTGGCCAAATATGAGAAACATTTAAAAAAATACTCACAGCAGCAACAGTCTTGAAATGGAGAAACAAATCCACAGTATACAAATCCACATTTATGTACATGTATACACATACTTAAAGATAAATCTGTACCGAAAGCTTTCTGTACAGATTTTTATCTTTAAAAATAATACATGTACACATAACTGGGGATTTGTTTCTCCATAAGAGACATTCGTAATTACACAATCATTTCCTTTTTTTTTTTTTCCTGGCCCGGAGGGAAGACGGCACCCAGCTATTCATTTTGCGACAGGTACCTCGACAGTACAAAGGGGACACGCAAAGGTAATAAGGGAAGATATTTATCAGAATAACTACCGAGTATGCAACACGCAAAGGATGTAAGCATGGGTAGTTATTTACCAGAGAAACTCCTAAATACAAAAGTAAATAAGAGGGACTAATTGAATTGAACTGAATATAGAATTTAGGCCAAAGGCCAAGCACTGGGACCAATGAGGTCATTCAGCGCTGGAACAGAAATTGACAGTAAAAGTTTACAAGGTGTAACAGGAGGAAAACCTCAAAGCAGTTGCACTATGAATCAACTGTTAGGAGAGGGTGGAAAGTAAGATGGAAGAAAGGGAATATGAAAGGAGATACAGTAAAAGGAACGAAAGGGTTTGCAGCTAGGGGCCGAAGGCACGCGGCAAAGAACCTCAAGTAATGCCTACAGTGCTCCGCACGAGGTGCACTGACGGCACTATACCCGCCTACGGAGAATAAGAGGGACTAAGCACGTGTCCTTGATATTTTTAGCGGGATATTTCTGGACGAAGCTGAGGAGAAAATGCAGCCATCCGGAGAGAGAGAGAGAGAGAGAGAGAGAGAGAGAGAGAGAGAGAGAGAGAGAGAGAGAGAGAGAGAGAGAGAGAGAGAGAGGTGATTTACAGACCTGCAAAGACGCCAGAAGCGTGACTGCATAAATGCACTGAGGTATTTTCACGAAGGGGGAAGTGGTTTCATTGTGTACCACTAGTATATATAGTAAACATTTACCAGTATCTGATTTTAGAAAAGTTCGAATCGGACGTAGTTTTAGCCGGATATATTTTTTGCGATATTTCATATCTAACAATGGCATTCCCCACCTTAGCCTCCAAAAGAGCTCCTCCCAGTCTCCTCACGAACCTTTGCACAAAATCTGCAACATTCCTTTCTTCACTTATTCTGTGACTCAACCCTCCTCTCATCCTTCGGACTTCAAGTTATGTAAGTTATATTAACTCAAAAAACCTATATAAAAAAAAATTGTGGTCACAGTCTTCCACACTGCCATCATCTACATTATTCAATGCTCAGTCATTTTGGTTCCCATTGACCCTAAAACCTTCCTGTTGTTCATATATACTCTTAAATTTCTTTCCTTGCAAACACTTTCAAACTGTTTCACTAACTTAAGCATTTACTCTTTGCTATTTCCAAACAGTACTGTATCATCTGCAAAACACCTGGTAGTCCTCATTAAATTCACGACGAATCCTCTTATCTCAAAACTTTGCTCCAAAAGCCACTATTTTAGTTTTCTGTTAGAGAAATCTATTGTGCCGGCTTTGTCTGTTTTTCAGCACTTTTTCTCTCCGCACTTTTTCAGTCCGCCCTCTGATCTTAAAAACTACTGAGGCTAAAGGACTGCAAATTGGTATGTTGATCATCCACCCTCCAATCATCAAACACACCAAATTGCAGCCCTCTAACCTCAGTAGTTTTTATTTTATTTAAGGCTAAAGTTAGCAATACTCGTGCTTCTGGCAACGATATAGGATAGGCCACCACCGTGCTGTGGTTAAAGTTTCATGGGCCGCGGCTCATACAGCATTATACCGAGACCACCGAAAGACATCTATTTTCGGCGGCCTTGATTATATGCTGTAACGGATGTACAGAAAATTCGATTGCGCCGAAGAAACTTCGGAGCACTTTTTACTTGTTTTTTAACATCTTGCATTGCTCCATCCATAAAGATATTGAATAGCCAAGAATACAACGCATCCGTCACTCAGACCAATTTCTACACCAAACAAGTCATTCTCGTGCCTTCTCTCTGACTCAAACCAGTCAGTCACTCTCCTGCCCACTCATTCTGACTCAAGTTTCATTTCGACCATACTTTTTCAATGCTCTCACCCTTACCAACCTCCAAGCTGCCTCTATCAATTCGAATATTAGTTTTTATTTTCTAACCACGTGCGCTAATACAGTTTTTCCCTTTATTTTCAAAATTCTGACGTAATCATTTTCCAGCACCTAGGATGTCAAACACCAAACCGCTCTTCCCCTAATAACCTTCTGCTATCTGTTATACTTTCATTCACAATTCTACCGTGAACGTTCTCTAGTATTAGATGTAACATTATATCACTATCGTTCATACAACCTTCTCTATCAGCGTTACACTTACACAAAGGAATAACTAATTCTCCCACCCATTCCTCCGGTAACTGATAAAACATAAATGAAAAATAATATATCGCGGATAAATGGAGTGAATGCCAGTAAGATACTTATGATTCAGAACTTCAAAAGTGGAATCCAAACGATAGCTTCTGCATTTTAAATTCGCACGAAAAATATTGTACCATTGAGAGAGAGAGAGAGAGAGAGAGAGAGAGAGAGAGAGAGAGAGAGAGAGAGAGAGAGAGAGAGAGAGAGAGGTGGGGGGAGGGACTAATCTGGCCCAATTTAGGTTTTAATTTCATCAGACGAGATCCGGCGTGACGACTCTAGTAGATACCGGTCATGAAAAAAAGGGCCGAGTCACCTCGAGTCGCAACCTGAACCTTATCGGAAGCCTAGTTTACATTCCGCGGCTCTTGCAGCTCTTCTTCGGGCTCGTTCCCAGTCAGGACCCTCTGCAGAAGGCGTGAAGCGAGAGGTAAATGACTGGCGACAAGTGCATCAGCAACCCCTACGAAAGCCGTACTCGCTATCGCTGCTAGTATTATCAATTCAACTAACAGCCGACATTTATGGCTATTAACGTCGTCAGTAACTCAAGACAAAACAAGGCATCCCTCTTAATTAGAACGATGTTTGATTCTGGGATAGAGAGGGTTTGGCCATACTAAACGGACATAAAAATAGGCACTTAAATAAATAGTTAGTAATCCCCTTCAGCAGAAAGAAAGACAGTGGCCCACATAAGGAATATAACACGTTGAATTCCGCGTGAGTAACTTGATTACCAAGTCTTAAGCCTTCCAGCTTGTCTCTCTCGCTCTCTCTCTCTCTCTCTCTTTTAAAAAGACTACGCAGTGACTGACTATACGAGTCATGCTCCTCAGTGGCTCGGTCGGGGTTAAGTAGGGAAGATAGAGACTTCTTTGAACAGGTCACGTCCGTGAGGCCCTATATGAGAGCAAGCGGATGAGAGAGAGAGAGAGAGAGAGAGAGAGAGAGAGAGAGAGAGAGAGAGAGAGAGAGAGAGAGAGAGAGAGTCTCTCTCAAAATGTAAATGCACTTTTTTCAATAAACAGCTTTATTTCAAACAGGGGCAATAAGCTATTCCAAATACATATTTCTTTAACTTCGTTACATTGATAACATTGCCAACTGGGTATTTTTCATATTTCGATAATAACTTAATTTGCTGTAATGTAATTTTCCGGTAATGTAATTTCTTTTATATCAACCATTCCCTAAATCTCACTGCCCAATTTAAACGTCAATATTTCTCTTCCATGATACGTTATACGTTTCCTATTGACATAATTAAACACTAGCCGCTTCCTGTTTGCATTCCGTGGTATAGTTTGCTTAATGGGTAAACACATCCTTACTCTCTCTCTCTGTATACATACATACATATATATATATATATATATATATACATATATATATATATATATATATATACATACATACATACATATATAATATATATATATATATATATATATATATATATATATATATATATATATATATATATATATATATATTTTTTTTTTTTTTTTTAACCTTAAACCTGACTCAGCGACTTCATGATGGAAAGTTTAAGATACGACGTAGACGAAGAGGAAATTGTTTGAATGCAATTTCCAAACAAAATCTGACTGAGAAAGAATATCAGACGACAGATTGACTGACAAGGAACGAACAGTGTGGGTTTAGATAAGGAAGAGGATGTTGTATGAAACTGCAACATAAGCAGTTTGAAAGTAAAGGAAATAAGCAATATTTGACAAGCACGGACCTGGTAAAATCCTATGATAAAAACGATGGAGAAATGCAACGTGAGAAATGCAACGTGGGAGGTGTTTGTATATACATTAGGAAATGAGTTGTTGGGAGTGATTTGACAAGTTTTTATGAAGGAATCATGAGTGATTTTTACAAGTTTTTACGAAGGAATCAATTACGCGCAACTACATGTATGAGGGAAAGTGACTGGTTTGGTGTAATGGTAAAACCTTATGATAGAAATGATGGAGAAATGCAACGTGGGAGGTGTTGGTATATACATTAGGAAATGAGTTGTTGGGAGTGATTTGACAAGTTTTTATGAAGGAATCATGAGTGATTTTTACAAGTTTTTACGAAGGAATCAATTACGCGCAACTACATGTATGAGGGAAAGTGACTGGTTTGGTGTAATGGTAAAACCTTATGATAGAAATGATGGAGAAATGCAACGTGGGAGGTGTTGGTATATACATTAGGAAATGAGTTGTTGGGAGTGATTTGACAAGTTTTTATGAAGGAATCATGAGTGATTTTTACAAGTTTTTACGAAGGAATCATTTACGCGCAACTACATGTATGAGGGAAAGTGACTGGTTTGGTGTAATGGTAAAACCTTATGATAGAAACGATGGAGAAATGCAACGTGGGAGGTGTTGGTATATACATTAGGAAATGAGTTGTTGGGAGTGATTTGACAAGTTTTTATGAAGGAATCATGAGTGAGTTTTACAAGTTCTTACGAAGGAATCATTTACGCGCAAC
Organism: Macrobrachium rosenbergii; assembly: GCA_039081455.1. Classification (NCBI taxonomy): domain Eukaryota; kingdom Metazoa; phylum Arthropoda; class Malacostraca; order Decapoda; family Palaemonidae; genus Macrobrachium; species Macrobrachium rosenbergii. The sequence goes on along the minus strand of JANJGK010000039.1, from coordinate 24,816,017 downwards.
TACACGTACTGGGAAAGTGACTGGTTTGGTGTCAAAGTATATCCCGAGTCACACTTTTATGTCAACAGGCCTCTTTGCTATCTTCCTAGACGGAGCTACGCAAAAGTCAGAAAAAGAAAATCAGTGATAAAACATTATTTTATGAAAATTGGGGTCATAACATTACCCATATTCCTTCTTTTTCACAAACCAAATGAACTAAGATCTTATCTACTGTCCTGGGACTGGCCAAGCTCCGACATCGATAGCCCGTGCCCACGGGAGCCAGAGTTATTCCTTGAACGAAAAACAATGAGAGGATTTGCTCAGAGCTGAGGAAAAACACGCGAGAGAATCGTCCTACTTGAGTTTTTTTTTGTGTTTGTTTGCGGAGTAGTAACCAGATACGATCTTGTAGCAATCTCTCTCTCTCTCTCTCTCTCTCTCTCTCTCTCTCTCTCTCTCTCTCTCTCTCTCTCTCTCTCTCTCTCCATAGGATAAGGTTGCCATCACCCATCCTTAAGCTGACCCCAGTGTGTGTATATATATATATATATATATATATATATATATATATATATATATATATATATATATATATATATATACATATATATAATCTTGTTCGTTCATAAGATATACCAATCAGTATTAGCGTTTTTATGACACACCTAAAATTATTCTTCACGACTAACAAGGCAATGAGTGAGGCAGAAAATAGCAAAATAAACACAATCAAGTTGAATAAACAACTTAACCACTGACAATAGTTTGCTGCTAAAAATCCAAGCGCAAAACAGGGAAAGTAAAACGTGTACAAACCATATTCAGGTTAAACCTAAGCTTGTATTCCAATAAACAACTGATTATTTACATTTGTTGACAGGCATTCCGTTGTTTGTGGATCCCTGTATAAACAACAGATTCCCCAAAGATGAGATAAATGACATCACATTAAAGATAGGAGATAACATGGTCACATTTCCTCCCAAGGTAAAACATATCGATGATTACACTTTAAATTTGTTATACATTATTATGGTGTGTTTGGTTAACAATAAAGACGCAAATACACATAAATAATAAACAACTACGATAGTAAAGTACCGCAAGGCAAAGTGCAAATATATCCAACGTTAATGGGATTAAAGAAAACATCTGAGAATGAGAGAAGAAAAGAGGAAATAAATACACACGACAGCAAAGAAACGGAAGAAAAGACGAAATAAGAAGTCAAAAAATGACAGAAAAGAAGGCAAGGAAATGAAAGTAGAGAAGAAACAAGTAAAAAAAAAATGACAGAAACGAAGGCAAAGAAATGGAAGAAAAGAAGAAAAAAGAAGTAAAAAAAGACAGAAAAGCGAGCATAGAAAAGGAAGAAATAAGAAATAAAAAAATGACAGAAAAGAAAGTAAAGAAATGGAAGAAACGAAGAAACAAGAAATCAAAAAAGGCAGAGAAGAAGGCAAAGAAATGGAAGAAAAGAAGAAAGAAGAGGTAAAAAAATGACAGAAAAGAAAGCAAAGAAATGGAAGAAAAATGAAAAAAAAAAAAAAAAATTTTCAACTCGCCCTACCCAACCCTTCACATTCGCCTCATCTACATACACAACCGATTGTAGGTCACCGCCGAATACCATTTCGGTTCCGGGCGAGATCGAAATTGCCTATATGTGATCGGACAGGAAGACAAAATAGAGAGAGGCGACAAGAAGTCGCTGCCGGCTGCGACAAACTCGGGACATCCCGAAGAGCGACCGGTTGTTTGTTAGCGAGCTGATTGCATTCTAGGTCAGTGACCATGTGACAAACATAAGCGAGAGAGGCCCCCCTGCGAGGAGACACAGAGAGAGAGAGAGAGAGAGAGAGAGAGAGAGAGAGAGAGAGAGAGAGAGAGAGGAATAATAATAAGAAGAAGAAGAAGAAGAAGAAGAAGAAGAAGAAGAAGAACAAGAACAAGAAGAACAAGAAGAAGAAGAACAAGAAGAAGGAGAGAGAGAGAGAGAGAGAGAGAGAGAGAGAGAGAGAGAGAGGGGGGGGGGGAAGAAGAAGAAGAAGAAGAGAGAGAGTGGAGGGGGAAGAAGAAGAACAAGAAGGAGAGAGAGCGAGAGAGGAAGGAAGGAAGAAGAAGAGAGAGAGAGAGAGAGAGGAGGGGGAAGAAGAAGAAGAAGAAGACGAGAGAGAGAGAGAGAGAGAGAGAGAGAGAGAGAGAGAGAGAGAGAGAGAGAGAGAGAGGCTGCCTCATTTGAAGCGGCGAGGCTAAAATAGCAACAACAGGAAGAAAATGCAAGGCCAAAAGAGCAGGGGGAGAATTGCATCCGTTTTTCACAACAGTCATCAGGTGTTGCTATGAATGCGATATGAGCATGTACTGCTAAATGTCAAAATATCTGTATTTACACAACAGGATGGTCATATCAGCGTATCATTACATTCAAGTGTACAATTATATATCAGTACACATATACAGCGACCTAGTTCTTTTTTTTTTTTTTTTTTTTTTTTTTACACCATAGCAGCAGACCGCAATGGAAGTCCAATCACCTGATAAACAACTCACAGTTTGGTCCAACAAGGGCACAACAGCACTTGACGGTGGAGCTGCGCTTGAACCTTGCCCGGGACATTTTACTTGTGGGACGAAAGATTTAATAGTGTGAATGTGTGTGTGTGTGTATGTATATGTGTGTGTATATATACATATATATACATGTACATATATATACATATACACATATATAATTAAAAGACTTAGTAGTTCATACAACTAAAAAGAAAAAAAAAAAAACCACAACAGCCACACTAATACTTGCAACTGTATTTTGCATAGTCGTGGACGAAACAAAGACACGTACAATACCAGATTTCACATACTTGTAAAGGGATTTCAGTGAGATCCATTTATAGATACAGAGGGAATTGTAAGTTTATCTTTCATAAACACAAACACACAAACGTATGGAGAGACAGGCAGCTGATCTTCCTTCACACACACACACACACAAATACACATATATGCACGATGCACCTATGCACCTGTGTACCAGGTTTAACTGAAACCCCTTAACAGTGTAGAGGCAGTTGTGATGAGAAGGTAAGCACGACAGACAGACTGACACCCAGTTGTGATGAAAAGGAAAGCACGACAGACAGACTGACAACCAGACGTGATGAAAAAGCAAGCATGACAGACAGACTGACAACCAGATGTGATGAAAAGGTAAGCACGACAGACTGACAACCAGATGTGATGAAAAAGTAAGCACGACAGACAGACTGACAACCAGATGTGATGAAAAGGTAAGCACGACAGACTGACATCCAGTTGTGATGAAAAGGTAAACACGACAGACAGACTGACAAACATTTGTGATGAAAGGGTAAGCACGACAGACAGACTGACAAACATTTGTGATGAAAAGGCAAGCAGGACAGACTGACAACCAGATGTGATGAAAAGATATGCATGACAGATAGACTGTCAACCATTTTTGATGAAAAGGTAAGCACGACAGACAGACAGACTGACAAACATTTGTGATGAAAAGGCAAGCACGACAGACAGGCTGACAAGCAGACGAATAATCTCCCATCAGCAATGGGCAAAGTCTAAATATGGCTCATCAATGTTTATTTAGGTTCAGAGGAGAATCACGCTGTCACAAAGGTTACCAACTTCAATTACCCTTTATCACAAAGATAGATAATAAATTCTCCTAAAATAACATAACCTTGTCTCCGTCTCCCCCCGTCTTTCTAGACGTCGAGACGGATGTTGGGGCGATAAGGAAACAAGTAAGAATGCGCCGAAGTTTCATCAGCGCAACCGAATTTTCTGTACAGCCGCTACACCGCATAAACAAGGCCACCGAAAATAGATCTATCTTTCGGTGGTCTCGTATAATGCTGTACAAGCCGCGACCCATGAAAGTTTAACCACGGCCCGGTGTGGGCCTATCCTATTTCGTTGTCAGAAGTACGATTATGGCTAACTTTAACCTTAAATAAAAATAAAAAATACTGATGCTAGAGAGCTGCAATTTCGTACGTTTGATGACTGGAGGGTGGATGATCAACATACCAATTTGTAGCCCTCTAGCCTCAGTAGGTTTTGAGATCCGAGGGCGGACAGAAAAAGTGCGGTCAGAATAAAGTGCGGACGGACAGACAAAGCCACCACAATAGTTTTCTTTTACGGAAAACTAAAAGGAGCGAAAAATGTGGCTAAGCGACAAAGGTGAGGTATTATCAGTGACCCAATTTTATACATCAGTTTGTGAGAGCGCCGATAACTTATCTCTAAGTTATGCCATGGCGTGGTCATACAACGACAAGCAGTAGCCTCCTTATCAGTCAAAAATCAGTATTTTATTGACTGATTTCTCACTGTTCCTTCGACAGAGGCTGCTGTTTAGAAAGGAACAAGAACTAATTAAACAGCCACTAATAATCCACGAGAGGTGATCTTCCCGATGAAGCTTCTGAACAGAACCGTGTAGTTAAGACCATTATTCAATTCTGCCCTAAAACGGAAGGATGCAGTATCTGCAAAAATACAAAACTGTAAACAATGGTAGATACTGCAGTTTTCCCTTGCCTTACTACACTGATTTTGCAGATACTGCAAATGGGGCCCATTAAATAAAGCATTGAAGAATCATTCTGAAACTGCAGTAACTTGTGTATTAGCGTTTCACGAGCCCAGTAGGTGGCATATCTCAATTTCGAAAATTTGCAGATACTGCAGTTTTCCCCTTTAGGGCAGAATTCTCACCTGGCTTGGCAGAAAAAAAAATAAAATAATAATAATAATAATAATAATAATAATAATAATAATAATAATAATAATAATAAGAAGAAGAAGAAGAAGAAGAAGAAGAAGAAGAAGAAGAAGAACGTTGGTGACAAAACTTCTAATGACAATACTGATAAACATACCCATATATGGATAAAATGTCTACTCATTTAACATTTTCATCTTGGGCACCACAGAGCAAAGTAAAAAAATAAAAAAATAAAAAAAAAATAAAAAAGCAGAGGAAACAAAAGGAATCACTGGATTCAACTGCGTGACATCTATGGGCAACACGGTAAGGAATTCGGAAATCCTCCAGTGTAATATTTAATCGTTATCTTTCAATGAACCTGAAAATAGTTTGGTTCAATATTCTCGAGGTCAGAATGGTTAATCACGAATTCTTTCAATTAAATTTAAATTACAAACGACGAAAGCAATTCAGCAAGTGCTCGCACACTTGTGATGTGTACGTGTGCACATGTGTATAAAAGAATGTAATGTAAAACCTACAAAAATAAAAATAATTTTCGCACTTTTATTTTATAGATATGAATGTTCATTTACGTCTGTCATCCACAATGCACCAACGTAATAGGCACGCACACACACATACATATACAGTATACATACATATATATGTGTGTGTGTGTGTTTGTACACGCATTCATGCAAAGATATAAATTTCACAATAACGGAAACCGACTATCGCATAACGTTCAAACGCACAAAAATTGTTGAACTCGCCAAAAATCACAAAAATTGTTGAACGCTCCAAAAATCTTGATCGCCAGAACAACTCCCTACCCACAAAATCCATCAAAGTTCAAAGTTCGACTCAAGAGCTCGACGATACTAAAAAACAAATAAAGGCCACTATGAGCATAACATTCTAGCCGAGTCTGACGCAATCTTCTACCGAATACCGTCGGCGGCGGCGGCGGCGGCGGTGGCCGGACTTGTCGTAACCCCGATAAGTTTCAACTTGTTATCGCGATGGGATAAGGATTTTGAATGTTTTTTTTTTTTCTCTTTTGTTTTGATGGTAGGTTATTTCTTTTAGGTTCTCTTCAAGGCAAAGTTATATAGACGAAGCAATGAATGACATTTTAACCGACATGTTTTCTGATGCCGGTGTTCTCGAGTGTCAATGGTATGTTTTCTTTTCTTGAAACATTCATATTATACTGCACACACAAACACACACACACACATACACACACACACACACACACACACACACACACACATATATATATATATATATATATATATATATATATATATATATATATATATATATATATATATACATATATAATCACATAAGTATATATAAGTGATGTTTACAGGCCGTATGCAAGCCTAAATACATCTACCATATTTAACTCTTCTAAATAGGCGCCCATACAACCTCTCTCTCTCTCTCTCTCTCCCTCTCTCTCGTCTGCCTCCTTCTGAACGCAGTACGTGACCACGCTCTCGTCTACCTTTCATACATCCGAGGAAATTTCTATATCGACAGACCGACGTCATCGAACGACGCATTTAAGTAGAACACCATTCAGGCGTCTGTTCTCTCTCTCTCTCTCTCTCTCTCTCTCTCTCTCTCTCTCTCTCTCTCTCTCTCTCTCTCTCTCTCTCTCTCATATATATATATGATATATATATGTTTTTTTTTTTCCTTCGTCATAAAACTCTAAATAATTTAACTGCTTTTATTCGTTTACTTCATTATTTTTTTTTATTTAAAGCATTGAATTTATCATAAAATTATCAAGAAGTATTTTAAAAAAAGATTAAATTTTGAAGTGGCCTTTGCAAACGGATACACAAAAAGTGTTTTGCATGTAATTTCACAAATAACTATTAGTCAGTCATATGGGGAAAAATTTCTAATGTTACTGTATATATGTATATATATATATTATATATATAAATAATTATATATACAGTATACATATGAATTATATCTACTGAATAAAAGTATATAATTTCCTATCTTTCTCATCGCTTTAAAAATCCCTGGGGCACCTTTCCTAAAGAAAAAGAAAGCTATTCTCAAGATAATCGATGTAGGAAACAATTACTAAAAACCTCTTCCTATTTCATCATTGGGAGCAATAAAAGGACCACATAAACACCCATTAAAGTTCGTCCTTCCTCCTGCACGCAATCCATTGCACCTTTCGAAAGCTTCCTATTATTACACGAAAGAAGAGCCAGACGTTATGAGTTCTATGCAGCGGTCACATCCTCTGGACGAGAGAATTCTAGGCGTATCCGGTGTTCCGCTGCAATGACGTCACGGCTCTCCGAAGGCAAACAGCTGATGACGATGGGTTTGTCTCGCGCGTTGAGTCATGGCGGGTGAGTAAAAATAAAAGAAATAAAATGGATAGAAAGTTCTGCATCAATTGCTTAATTTCTCTTTAGGTGGAGATAGGCGTGACAGGTAATTCAGACGTATTTGTCGCTCTCACGTAGGGGAAAAAGGAAAAAGAAGAAAGCTGTTTAAGATAGTGGGATTTTAACGAATAATCATATTTTAAAAGAAGGGTCTACCCATTTTTCCTCCTTCGCTTCCCTGGTTTTCCTTTCCTACCATCAAGTGTCTTTTTATTTCAGATAATAATGTACCTGGAATCTATCCTAGTAGAGTCAGCAGCGTACAGCAGCAACTCTAAGATAAGCAACAAAACCTCTCTCTTGGAAGGAGACATTCTATGAGAATCTAGTGTAATGCAAGAAGGAAGGGAATTCCAAAGTTAAAGAAATCATTCACCTAATGATTGCAGCAACTGTATTTACACCATCAATAGGAGATAATCTTGATGGCTTCAAGTGGCTGACATTTGGAGGTCAAAGCAAAGTCAAGACTGCTAAAATGGCAATCGGTTTTAAAAACCTATACTCTCTCTTCCTCTCATCTTTACTTAAATGTACCACAATTATATTTTTGAAATGAAAAGTACTGAACAATAACTTGCACCTCTACCAATTTTTATGCACATAATCCAGTTCACTGCCTGAAGATGACAAGGATTTCATACGACCGTCCCACTGACCTAGCATCCTCCATTCTCTCAACGTGACTAATATACAAGCACACTTACACACACACATACATACATACACATACACAAATACAAACACACACACATGTATATATATATATATATATATAAACGTGAAATTTCTAATTACACGAAATACGGTTTCAAACACCTGCTTCAGTTTTTAATCATGCATGATCAAGGCTACCGCATTTCTATAACCCACTTAGTTCATTCCACTACCGCACTGCTAATTTTATCTTACTCTTCTCTTCTAACTCTTCTCCATATTTCGGACATATCAAGTAATTCACTGAAGCTCACGTATGTTCAGAGAACACAGATGCCTTTTCTCTCGAGCGGAAACGCTAATTTCGCCATGTTTACGAATAAACAGCGAGGGACTATATACTAGCATCCACAGCGCAATTGCCTTCTCCACTCTTTCTTCCGGATCAAGGCCGTCAGATATTCCTAAAAGGTTTTCCTGCTTTCTCATAGTTGCACGTGTGTGTGTGTGTGATGGCAATGACACGCATTGCTGATTTCCTATCTTCCTTGATCTTTTCCTATTTAAATTTTCTAGTTAAATATTTTTTTGTCAATACATTCCTGCTGGACGTCGAATGTTTTTTTTTTTCACACGTCTACTGTTCAGAAAGTGTTCTACTACTCTGCTTACTTTCATAAAGTAGATTAATTACACGCCTCTAGATGCTATTTTATTTCTATATGTGAGAGAGAGAGAGAGAGAGAGAGGAGAGAGAGAGAGATAGATGAGAGAGAGAGAGAGAGAGAGAGAGAGGTAAATTCTGTTTTTAAGGGAGAAATTAACACAAAAGTTTCATCCTCGACTCTAAGGCTACTCAGACTGGGTAGTAGGTTGATGCAGAGAGAAGTCAGTGACTTCCTGAAGCCATAACTTTCCAATGAGGAATTCTGCAAAGCTCATTTTGTCCAAGATCCTAATGTATGTCATAATGCACAAACAAAGTGATCAGGAATACGTCAAGGTCAAAGAGGCGGGGGGGGGGGAGAGAAAGAACTTTTTGTCATGGTTTTGGAAAAATTATATAGAGATAGATATATACATTCATATATACAGTATATGTATATATATCTGCTATATACATTTATATGTATATACATACGTACACACACACATATATATACAGTATATACTCTATCTACATATATACACATATATATATATATACTCTATCTGTCCCTATATATATATATATATATATATATATATATATATATATATATATATATATATATATATATATATATATACTGCACATCTACATATACATATATAAAAACTACAGGAGTGCATACGGCAGGCCTTTCCTTTTTGATCTGTAACAATTTCCCTAAGTTTCATAAACAAAGACACTTCCTCACAAGGAAATAGCAATATCCCTATTTTCTCTCTTACAAAAATTACTAATTACAGGAAATTTCATCCTCACCATTTATTGCAAAATTCAAAGGTCCTGGACATTTCCCAAGTCTTTTAAAAGGACGTTTTATTTGATAACAGGGAGACATTTTAGATGGACTTCGAATACAATTGATATTAAAACTTAAGCTTCGCACAGAATTAAAATTACCTTTATAAATGCTTCAACGGACTGAACTTTTAAAAGCTGTGGAAAATACTTTGAACTTAATGGAATTGAGACTCCTATACGAACTTTATACTTACGGTCGTATTGAAAAAAATTGCACGTTGTCAAACCAATT
>JANJGK010000039.1:24793936-24798936 GCA_039081455.1 Macrobrachium rosenbergii | reverse complement strand
TTAATATTGGTAATTCAGTACCATACAATAAAATACAGCGGTATGTATGAAAACTTAAATTACAAAAAGTTGACAACATTACTAGGGAATAAACCCCTTTTAACCCCCCAAAAAACTGCAAAGCCTCTGTGTAAATGATCGTGTGAATCCTTAGACATTATTGCAATGTGACCCGAAGGCCAAGTATTCTTCTGACCTCTTCAGAGAGAGACAAGTCACCCAAGATCCTAATAATTTGAGAAGTGTGTCCTCACGTCCCAAAACTAAACACTCGGTGGCGTAATGACTACACGCGGAAAAGCGGCCCTCTTTCTGCGGTTTTACGGTCGGGGAAACATTAGAAAGTGTGGGAGTCATTGTGGGGAGGAGAGAGAGACTGTTGCTAGGCGGATTGTTGCAGTAATTACTGGGAACGGAGTCACGAGAACGGAGGGGAGAGAATAATATTACCTCTTAAGGTTTTTGCGGTTTTGTTTGATACGAAGACAAGGCTTTTTTTTTTCTTTCTTTTCTTTCTTTGAATTTGTGCGGCTTTCTGGCCTCGTCTTTTTTTTTTTTTTTTTCTTTTTTTTTTAGGAAGGATTATGAACATTTTAATGAATGCAAAACCGATTATAGTTAAGACTTTTGATTTTATTGGCGAACTTATTTAACTATATGTTAATAATCCAGCTTGGTTACAGCCTCAAAAGCAACCAATATATTTTATTATTTTTTTTTACAATACAGTTAAATGGTCTAATGGATTCTTTAATGGTCAAATGCAATTTTCTCAAACAAAACGCCAAGTTGAAAGTAGGATTTAAATCTAAAATAAATCAACTCGGAAGTAGGTCACTATATGTTCTTTTTCTCTCTTTTCAACAGACGTGACGGAAACATGGCTCGAAGACCCTACCGAAGCCCTCACCTGTTCCGTCTTGAGGAGAAGAGTCGAGGAGGAGGTTCGGATGAACACTCACAACAGCGTTATTCTGCCTCCCCACCTCCTCGATCAAGTGACTGAACACGTCCAGTATTTCGCCAAGGATGAGCCTTGCGGGCTTAGGTAAGGACTCATAAATTAATTTTCATTTTGTTTTCTGATACAGAAATGAATTTTATACTTATTTCAAATTGACTTAACATTATCTAGAGGATTTAACTTTCGATTTAAGACGTTTTTTTTGCAATTATAACTAACGTTTTCTCTTTTCTCCCTTCCAACAGAGGTTGCGTTCTCTTAGTAGTATGGGACGATGGAGAGAAAACGGCGCCCAGCAATTAGCACAGGTCAAAGCTGACACCGCCACACCAACCACCCACATCCTAGTGCTGACCCTACGACCTGACACCACTGCCTGGTACACGAAAATGGCCAGAATGCTTAGGTAAATATCTAACATAACTATTTCTTGTGTGGAAGACTTTTATATATCTGAATGGTATAATTTTATATATCAAGATATCACAAGTAGAAATTCCACTGACCAGCGCCTCTCTCCATTTCGCCACTAACTGATTTTTTTTTCTTTTCTTCCCTTCCAACAGGTCATTAGACAAGAGAGAGAGGCGGCAGATGGTCGTATCCCCGCAGTACGACTTGACCAAAAAACGCCTCTACAACTTCGAGGATTAGAGGTCAAAGTCGTAGTAACGCGCTCTCCCATTTAGTGTAGATCACCGTCAAGCCAACGAGTACAAAAACCAAACTGAACTTGTGAGCAGTTGCCGAAAGGGCTCGGTTGCAGAAGAAAAAAAAAAAAAAAAAGAAGTCTCCTGCATCAGCTTCAGATCATTTATAGCCGAGCCAGGAAACGAGATGCGGATTCCGCGAGGAGGAGGAGGAGGAGGAGGAGGAGGAGAACTAGCAGCAGCATTAGAGATTGCAGGAGCGTTGCAGATCACAGCGGATTAGTTGCATTTTGGAGACACTTTCTTCGCCCGCTCAACTGGACAACCACAGATGCAAGATCTTAGAATTCAGAAGTTGTCAGTCGGACGCAAAAGGGGATCATGGTCACATTCTGTTGGAGAATTTCGGCAGCTGTTTATAATCATCATCGTCACCCTCATAATCATCATGATTACCATCATCATCATCATCATAATTACCTTCATCGTTATCATTATTTTAGTTGAAATCATTCTGGACATCCATTATCATTGCTTGGTTAAGTCATTCTTAATGAGTTATTGAGAAGGATATAGTATATATATATGACGGGCTGCTGATCATATTATTGCAGTTATATATCATCTCATAATCATCAGAGAAAGTTATTGAGCTCATCAGCACACATTCTCCATTTCACAGTCATTTTATGAACTCGGATACTCAATCTTAGATTATAAGAAACGCCTGGAGAAAATGATATATATATGTTACGTTATGTTATGTTATGAGAGGTTTTATCGATTCACGGTCCTATGTTATGAGAAGAACTCATGTTTCATTATGAGGGGGACTCATATGTTTCATCATTCACGGTCTTCCCTCAGATCTCATACATATGCATCTAATTTTTTTTTTTCTCACGTATCACTTTTAGTTGATGTATCATCTTAGCTCATATTCATGTACCATTTTCAATTCATCTCGCGCTATGTCTGTTACACAAGATTTATCGAAATTCATCTTCTAATTCTCAGTTATTTAAAAACTCTTATTTTTATTTTAATCTTTTCTTGTAATCAACATCAGTAACAGCTTTAATTTTCAATTACTTCAGTTGACAATGTAATCATTTAAGACTTATAACATCATCACTCGGTTGTTTCTGGATGAGTTGTATTATTTACTTACCAAACGCACGATGATTTGACGTACCAGATGTATGATGATTTGACGTGTCAGATAATGCGAAGGTAAACACTAAACTATAACTTGCATGAAAGTTTAGTATTACAATAATATTAATAATAATAATAACCGTTAGAGGATCATCCTTAAATGTGTAAGCTTTGTAGTAGTGGGACTACGTTGCCAAATGAGTTTGTAACTTTTAGTATTTTTATTCTCAGAAGTCATCAAATGATATATAAATGTGAAAGTAACGTAAAAAAAATAAAATAACTTTGTGCAATGCTGTACGACAGCGAAGAGCTGTTTTTCAGGATACAAACTTTTTATTATTACTCGTTCTGTATTACTGTTAGCTCCAGAAATTGTAACATGAAAGTTGGAATTCAGAATTTGAAGTATTGTTTAACAGGGATACTATGTAGTATATACATATATAAAAAAATGTGAATCGCCTTCCAATTCACGAAGGTGTTGTCATGTAACCTGGAGCTAATTGATATTTATTACCTAGTCAGACGATAAGCTTCATTGTGATAATACTTCTGTTACTTTGTGATATTTTTTATACTATAATAAAATGGTACAAAATGATAAAAAATATCTCTACTTTCTTTTCACCTTATTTTGGCTTAAGAGATTCTTAAGTTGGGCAAAAAAAAAAAATTAATAAATGACAATGAAGAAAAGCATAGAAAAAAAATCAGTCTAAGAGGTTCTTAAGTTGGACAAAAAAAAAAAAAATAAAATGACAATGGAGAAAAGTACAGAAAATGAATATGAATTGTTTCAGTACATTTACAAAAGGCAGATGCACTGAGACAAAATGGTATTGGAAAAGCAAACATCAGTCAGTACCAAAACATATTTGGAATACTGAACCATATATATTTCCTACTAAAACTACACCACACTTGGAATAAATGAAACAAATTTCTAACTCAAATTACTTCTAAGAAGTAAATTACTCTTTTGAATTCAGGCCATCTCGATGCTTTTACACGAGAAATAGCCCCGGCAATTACTTATCGACCCCACAAACCGACAACTGTGTAACTGAATGCTAAATGAGTTACGAGCTCATATGCATAGGGCGGCAGAGCTGAATACCAAAATGGAGTCCGAATGACGAAAATGTAACACACACAAATCTTAATATTCAATGGCCACCAGAAATGTACAAGCTGAATACATACGAAAACCCCGTAAGGTAGTAGTGTCGTCAGTGCACCTCACGTGGTGCGCTGTAGGCATTGCTAAAGGTTCTTTGCAGCCTGCCTTCGGCCCCTGGCTGCAAACTCTTTCATTCCTTTTTACTAATGAGTAAAAAGCCACAATATTGTAAATGATGGACCGTATTTTTCCAAAGTACAAAAAGGATTTGGAAAAAATAAGGTCTATTATTGTGGCTTTTTACTCATTTTTTCCGATCACAATATAGTGATGCACCACAGATTCCTTTTACTATACCTCCGTTTATATCCTCTTTCTTCCCATCTTACTTTCCATCCTCTCCTAGCAATTGTTTCTTAGTGCAAATGCGAGGTTTCCCCCACCCCGCCCCCGTTACACCTTCAAAACCTTCTTACTCTCAATTTCCCTTTCATCGCTGAATGACCTCGCACGTCCCAGCGTTTGGCCTTTGGCCTAAATTCTATATCCCATTCCTTTAAGGAACATTTAAATCACTACACATACCAAGGTACGAGGTGACAGCTATCACGAGTGACGAAGCGACTCGCCAAAGCTCCTAGAGACTGGTGCGAAATCTCACCAAATTCTGCCTCACAGAATCTACATTGAGAGATGACGAGCTTTCGTGAGGTAGCACCTGAGCAAGGGCTAATGGTCTCCACCTGCAACCGAAGAGGGCATTTACGAAATCCAGTTGCAGATGAGGCACTGAGACTCCACTTCAATTTAAGAACTAAATCCAAGTATAAAGAAAATATACACTGGAGTCAAAGAAGTCAAGAGCTTTCCTAGTATACCATGCTTCTCATAATGGAAAAATTAACTAGAAAGACCCCGAGAATGATATGCTATATGTATGCTTGTAGATTTATTAACAAACCATGAAACACAAAAAGTTAAGTTTACCTTAGTTTAACCAGACCACTGAGCTGATTAACTGCTCTCCTAGGGCTGGCCCGAAGGATTACACTTATTTTATGTGGCTAAGAACCAATTGGTTACTTAGCAACGGGACCTACAGCTT
>JANJGK010000039.1:24778244-24793836 GCA_039081455.1 Macrobrachium rosenbergii | reverse complement strand
CGACGGCGGCAGACAGGAGCAAGTGATTCTCCCTGGTGTAATGTGTCTCAGAATCGCAACTCGAATCTTTTACCTCAATGAGCCTTGGTTCTCATCTCTGTCTCTTTTTGTTATTTGTGAAATTATATTTCATTATTCATGAGGGTGAATTAGGTCTGAAGAGGATTCGTATTGAGGTGACAGGTCTTTCTTCGATACGTTTTAACTTGTAATTTAACTGTGCACAAATGAAAAGAGTTTTAGTTGTGTAGGTCAGGTACAAGTAATATTTTCTTCGATAATGCTATGTTACGTTGATTGTAATCACACGTTTAATTTTATGTAAATGATGCATTAATGAGTTTGCATACGTACATACATTCATATATATATGAATATATATATACATACATATATACACACACACATATATATATATATATATATATATATATATATATATATATATATATATATATATATATATATATTTTATATATGCATGAATGTATGTTCGTATGTAAGCTGATTTATATATACACATATATATATATATATGTGTGTGTGTATGTATATATATACATATATATATGTATATATATAAATGTAAAATATATATATATGTGTATGTATTTATGTATGTGTATGTATGTATGTGTGTATACAAAGAGGAAATTATCTTGACCCCTGACTATTAAAAAAAAATCTCCCCAACCTGAGCGATTGACGCGAGTCGCCAGGAAAAAAAATAAAAAAAAGAAGTTCCGTGCGTATCCGTTTAGAAAGCAACATTGCAGCTCGAACCATTACATCATCGAGTGCGACCCCATGTTGCGAAAAGCCTTCAGTGTAATGGGCAGGTGAATGCCCCTTCGGATGGCATCACTTGAACGGAGGGGAAAAAATCAGCTGTCTTATTCCCCCCCACCCCCCATTTTTCCCCCCGTATCATTTTCATTGTTTAAGGACTTTTTTTTCACCTACTTTTTTCCCCCACTTATTTTTTTTTTTTACAAAAAAAAAAAACTGCAGGAAATTTTTTTTCTTGTATTGTTTAAGCAATTTTTTGTGCTAGGGGGAAGATGGGGGGTGTTGGGTTTTTGTGATGGGATGGGGAGGGGGATGGTTCCCCACCCACTTTCCTCCCACCCCAACTTATTTTTTGCCGGAAAAACTGGAGGGAAATCATTTTTTTTCTTGTATTGTCTTAGCAATTTTATTTGTGGGAGGGGGAAGAGGGAAGGGGTTTGGTCGAGGGAAAGGGGGAGGGCATGGATGGGGCATGCTCATTGTCTGCCGTGTGTCTTGACCAGAAGAGTGGTGGCACTGGGTCAATCACCTCCACGGTACCATGTGACGTACCACGTGACCCGGATGGGCTCCAGATCGGAATGTAGGTGTTAGGGAGAAGACTCAACAAAGGTGTGAAATGTGTGACACTGAGAGAGAGAGAGAGAGAGAGAGAGAGAGAGAGAGAGAGAGAGAGAGAGAGAGAGAGAGAGAGAGAATAAAAAATATTTAGCTTATATATGTTGAGATGACCACTGTTTGTGATGTTGAGGTGCAGACGTAAATATTGTACTTTTTTCCATTTTTTAAGGGTATCTTTCTCCATATATTTAGTTTTTATTGTTTGTCGTGATGCTGAATAAGTATTATCATATATATAAGAAGCAAAATATGACGTTTTTAAATTTTGTCGGTGAGTGTACTCCGTGGACTGTCTGAAGCCTTAAATAACTGCAGAAATTCACCAGATCCACTGTTTTTTTATTATTATTATATTTTTAGTGGTTGTGGAAATAAAGACTTTTAGCCCAAATCTCAAATATTCAGAGGTGCCTAAGGACTGTGTCTGAAACCTTAAACAACTGTAGAAATTCACCAGATCCCACTGTTTTTATTATTATTATTATTATTTTTAGTGGTTCTGGAAATAAAGGCTTACAGCCAAATCTCAAATATTCAGAGGTGTTAAGCACAGTATGATAATGCAAAAAAGCTTGGTTTTGGAACAAGTTACAAAATCAGCCAGCTTGATAATTATAGTTTTGCTGGAGTTTAGCCTCATACATCACTGACTCCAATACTTACAGGTCCTTTCCATGTCTATTTTAAGACGAGCGACCACCACTGCAATTTTGCAGTCGGGAAGAACAACAGCTTCAGACGATTGTAGTTTTTTTTTTTAAGCCCAAACTTTTTTTTTTTAATATTGAAAACCAATATAACTAAATTCAAAGAATACAATGTTGCAGTCGGGAGAACAACAGCTTCAGACGATTGTAGTTTTTTTTTTTTTGGCCAACTTTTTTTTTTTAATATTGAAAACCAATATAACTAAATTCAAAGAATACGATTTTGCAGTCGGGAAGAGCAACAGCTTCAGACGATTGTAGTTTTTTTTATTTTTTAGGCCAAACGTTTTTTTTATATTGAAAACCAATATACTAAATTCAAAGAATACAATTTTGCAGTCGGGAAGAACACCAGCTTCAGACAGTTGTAGTTTTTTTTTTATTTTTTAGGCCAATTTTTTTTTTTTAATATTGAAAACCAATATGAGTAAATTCAAAGAATACTACACCCGAATACTAGACAAAAAATGTATTCTGCTGTGCCTATATTATTTTCATAATTTGGTAACTTTGTTAATAATTAAATCATTGCTGCAAAGAGAACTTAGTGGAAAATGCGCCTTCATACATAAATGTTAATTTACTGATTCTTCATTGTGTCAAAGTAAATTTTTTAAAAAGAACTTTTTGGCAATGAAGATTTCTTATTTTTTCCTTTTGCTGGAAACAGTAATTTATTAATTAACCATCATTGCGGTACGCTTGAGCGACCAACTCAAACTGTAAATTATATTTTGACCGATGTGGAATTAGAAATATGATCCCGTATTTATTACTTGAAAAAATAGAAAAATGTATTAGACTGCTGTTTTCTATCAGTGCATTTAAAGTACTAATAAATTTACTCTCTCCCTCTCTTACAAATAGTTGCCAAGTAAGTACCTACATCTATCTCAAACTGACTTCTATAAGATAGGTAGAGATGTGTAGTGTAAAAGGATTTAAATAAGATAAGTATTTTAAATTCAGTTAAGGAGTAGAAAACAGAAAGTAGACCATTTAAAGACACGGAAAATGTGATCATTTGAATAGTTAAATGAATAGTGTTATGTAGTCCTTTTAAATGACAGAAATCTTCTACACTTTTGACTGGCAAAGCGCTCTTGCTCTTGTAAAGGGGCTGTGCAACACAAGGAGATGACAGGTTAGAATATTGCAATTTTATCCAAGTGGGATTTTATTTTTTATTTTTTTTTTTTACTTGTCATGCCCTTGGTGTTAATCACAAGTGGAAAACATTCTGCGAGTGCATTTGTTTGTACCTGGTTTCAGAACTTTGTCAAGAAGGGGGCAATATTTTTGCAATAAACTGACAAAATTGATAACGGAGTAAAATGATCAAGGTTTCACTCTTTGCCTAAGAAGGGCAGATTTTGTGATAGCTGACATTTCATTATTATTATTATTATTATTATTATTATTATTATTATTATTATTATTATTATTATTATTATTATTATTATTATTATATAGGAAGTTATAGGTGGTGTTAGTTTCCACAGTAATTATTACAAGCAGAAAACACGAGCAACTGATAATATTTTAACAATACGCTTGTTAAGGGATATTTATGCGATGAATTATTATGCAAGGTACTCTTTAAGCTCATTTTAGTCATAGAATGGTCTACATAAAGGAGACAAATTAAAAAAATAAGTTAGTCCCAAAATGCAGTAACGCCAGTATGTGACACAGTCTGCTAAGACTGTTTCCGTTTCTTTATTTGACCTGTCCACTTGAGTTACCCCGCAGGGGTTGGTGGGGGGGTGGCGGGGGCTAGTGCCGTCAGTGCACCTCATGCGGTGCACTGTAGGCGTTACTTAAGGTTGTTTGCAGCGTCCCTTCCTTAGGCCCCTAGCTGCAACCCCTTTCATTCCTTTTACTGTGCCTCCATTCATAGTCTTTCTTCCATCTTGCTTTCCACCCTCTTCTAACAGTTTTTAATAGTGCAACTGCGAGGTTTTCCTCTTGTTACACCTTTTAAACCTCTTGCTCTCAATTTTCCTTTCATCGTTGAATGACCTAATAGGTCCCAGCGCTTGGGTTACATAACTGTTCCATCTGAAGTCTGCTGAAGAGGAATCGGACGTTGTTGGATAATGCTTCGGCAAGATTTTATCATTTAGTCAGTCGTAAATGTTTTTTTCTTTTACATATTTACAAACGTAGGCTGTTGCTTTTTAACAAAAATATTCACAATCGAGGCCTAGCTGCGTTTAGCTTGATTGAATGATTTGATAAATTGGCTGTAATATCTCTTAGCTTCGCTTGATAAACTAAGGCTTTGATTGAATAATTTGATGAATTGGCTGTAACATCTCTTAGCTTCGCTTGATAAAATAGCTACAGAAATACGTACATGACCTTTTGACCGATTTCTTTTTTTCTCTCTCTTTCTCTCTCTCTGCAGGTGTTCACCACGCTTTCAAGAGAGAAGCAAGGGTAATGTGAAAATCTGATTATTCCAAATATTATATTTTTGTATACTGAACTGTTTTGATGCGATGGGCTGATCTGAACAGCGTTTTTTGTTTCCTAATTTCTAATACCGTTGAAAGACTTCAAAAATAATTGCTTAATCCGGACCCAAGTTCGTATATCCGTTTTTCTTTTAGCTGAATACGAGAGAATTGAACAGTTAATTCATGCTTTGCAAAATGTCCGAAAGGGCTTAATTTAAAGTATGATTTATAATTGTAATTCCATCTGTTTCTTGATAATTTATCAATAAACTTTCAAATTATAGTTCCTTCTATTTCTTAATCATTTATCAATAAACTTTCAAATTATAATTCCTTCTATTTCTTAATCATTTATCAATACACTTTAAAATTATAATTCCTTCTATTTCTTAATCATTTATCAAGACACTTTCAAATATAATTCCTTTTATTTCTTAATCATCTTACATTTCTGAAACAGTACTGAGCTGAGTAGCCTCAGAACGGTATTCGTATCCTCTGGGTACTCTGCTGTGCTACAGCTATTTACTGCTGCTGTTTAACAGCATTAAGCCCCTTTTTACCAGTTTTGCGACCTTGTGGTGATCATCCACTGGTTGATCTTACAGCTTTTTCTTGCTGTATTGAATCTTGCAACCTTGCAATATAGGTTTTTTCGTAGAAACGTTTTGTTTTGCATTCAGGCAAGTTTACGAGCTTGCAGTGACTTTTTGTTCATTGCTAAATGTTTTGTTAATGATGTTTTACATCTTGTAACAGTTTTGCATCCTGTCACAGTTTTTTTTTTTTTTGTTGTAAATGATTTTACGGTATTTTTTATTGAAAACTGTCTCAGAAAATTGCTCTCTCTCTCTCTCTCTCTCTCTCTCTCTCTCTCTCTCTCTCTCTCTCTCTCTCTCTCTCTCTCTCTCTCTCTCTCTCTCTCTCGATCATAACTCACACTAGATGACACGTTGTATGAATTTTCTTTTTATTTCTGATAATATTTTAACAATACGCTTGTTAAGGGGATTTTTATATATTTCGAGAACCCATCTTTTTTGCGATAACACCATTAAAAAAATTACGCTTTTTTAATGAATGATATATACATTTATACAATAGATTATTATGGAAGGTACTCTTTAAGCTCATTTGAGTCATAGAGTGATCTACACCCACTCGGAGTTGATTAAATTTTTAATCTCCGTGATCAAAGGGAAATCTCGTTAATGAACGCGATTTTGTATAATCGTATTTATCTGCTGGTTTGGGGACAGAAATATCTGTTCTATTTCTTTTATGTTTTTTTACTTGCGTTTTTATATGTGTATTTATTAGTTTGTTAATTTATTTTATCTCATTTTATAACTGGTCTCTGCTTTTCTTTTCATATTACCCTCTGTTACTCCTTTCAAATGAATCCCATAATATTCTTTGGAAGATTGAATTTTAAGTCAGTGGCCCCTTTGGTGCGCTTGGTCCCATAATAATAATAATAATAATATAATAATATAATAATAATAATAATAATAATAATAATAATAATAATAATGTCATACAGAAGAAATTATATATATATTTGTGAGTGACTGGATTAAAAGATCAGCGAGGCAATATTAAAAAAAAAAAAAGAATATTACAGTACTAATCTTCTAGTATTGTAAATATTCTTCTTTTAAATCGGAATGGATGTTAACTCCGGCAATAAACTCTCTTCACATCTGTAGCAGGTGTAACAGACACATGTATCACACGAACAGTGTGTACTATGCTAAGGATTGAGAATAATCACCTGGCCATGACTAAGAACTGGGACATTATTAAAATAGATTATCGAAATATAATCGAAAGTGATACCGAAATTGTAGCTTATAGAGGATTGTAGATAATTAATTATACAAAATCAAGGGTCAAAAATTAGTTGGGAATAATTTAAAACCGGTGATGGTAACAGAAGTGGTTATCGAAGGCACATCATTAAAAAGATTCCTTAAAAAAATAATCGAACATAATAATGATTCTGTAAGATATAGGGGATCTTAAATAATTAATTAGCCATAATTTAGAACTGCTGTAGTGAACAGAAGTGGTCCATTATAGGAACCGTCATTAAGAAAAAAATCTATAAAAAAATAACCGAACATAATACTGATTTCTTAAGTTATATGGGATTTTAGATAATTAATTAGCCATACTTTAGAATAGTTGAGATCAGCAGAAGTGGTTATTGAATACAAAAATCCATAAAAAAATAATCTAGCAAAATTTCCATAGGATTTCGAGTATTCTCACTAATAAATTAGTGATAAATTCCATAAAAAAAAGCCATAAAAATTAAAGAAAAAATAATCAAAATAAAAAAAATTAAAAATAACCTAAAAATTTTCATACACAAATGTTTCTCTCTCTCTCTCTCAGGGGCACACTGCACAGGGGTGCTTGACCTCCAAATGCTTATCTGTGTCTCTCAGGGGCACAAGACCCAGGGGTGTTTGACCCTGCGGGTCAGTAGCCTGTGGTAGCCTTGAAGACAAGAGAAGAGAAACAGCCCGGGTACGTAGAGACAGAAAGAGAGAGAAAGTTACTGCTGCTGGATTTTGAAGGTGCGGGAATAAGTGAAAGTTTCCGGTCGAAAAATAGCAGAAGAAGAAGAAGAAGAAGGGAGAAGGGGGGCGGGGGTGGGGTGGGGGGGAGGAAGGCGGTCATCATAAGCAGGGTTACTGTTGGAGGGGCTGTTACACATAGGAGTCAGTCACCCCCTGGCTGTCTTGTAGTTGGGGGTATGTATGTATGGTATGTATGTATATGTATATATATATATATTATATATATATATATATATATATATAATATATTTATAATATAATATATATATATATATATAATATTTATATAGAATCTTTATAAACAAATACGTATGGTTTTTAATATGTACATTTTAAAGTTGTTTATTTTAATAATGTGTGTGTATATATTATATATTATGTGTTATATATGTTTATTAATTATTTATTTATGAGAGAGAGAGAGATGAGAGAGACGAGTAGAGAGAGAGAGAGAGAGAGAGAGAGAGAGAGAGAGAGAAGAGAAGAAGGCAGCAAAATATGTATACATTATATATTTATATAATATATATATATATATATATATATTATATATATATATATATATATATAGATACAGAATCTTTATAACAAGTACATATGATTTTTAATATGTACAGTATATTTTAAAATTGTTTATTGTAACAATGTGTGTGTATATATTATATATTATTTATTTATGAGAGAGAGAGAGAGAGAGAGAGAGAGAGAAGAAGAGAGAGAGAGAGAGTAGAGAGAGAGAGAGGAGCAGCAAATAAAGCTATTTTCTCAAACCAAACATTACAAAACATAAACAAACTAGCGCCGAGGTTATCTGATACGTTTCAATAATAAAAGTCAGAGGAAGTATAATCACTGCCAATAAATACTGAAAATTCCGAGGTTCCTTAAAATCACTCTAGGAGTTAAAAAAAAAAAGAATAAATAAGCAAAGCCGTACCTTTGAAAACAGAAATTCAAAGAAGGCAGCGAAGGATACGAATAGTCGTGTAATATATTTAAATAAAATTCAGGATGTTGTATTTTAGTCTCTTATAAGAAATCTCCTAAAAATATTTCGATGCTTATACCTTATACCTTAGTATGCACTAAAGTATAAGGTGTAAGTATCGGTTGTGATTGGTATGTGTGTGTGTCTCATGAGGAAAAGTATCAGTGTGCAAGTTTTTTTACTCCTTCAGGACGTTTTTGATCGGATGCGTCTATAATATACTTGTTATAGTGCACTCAGAATGTAAACTTTTTTTCCCCGTCGTATAATCTTTGGTAGTCAAGGTTTCAGGTCTAATATACTTTGCGATGAAAAATTTAGAAAGTATTAATAAGTCTTTTTTCGAAGGTTTAGGAAATGTATTATATATATATTTATATGTACATATAAATATATATATATATATATAATATGTATAAATATATATACAGTATGTCATTCACATTTCTGATAACTTGCAAATAAATACAAGGTGTGGAAGTGTAACCTCCAAGGCCCCAGCTATTTGGTGACAAGAATGCTACTATTTCCAGGCATTCTGTGGGCATGAGAATGTGATTGCCCCTAGGCTCTTGTGAAGAGGATTATATACCAAGGGATCCACAACCCTTCACTAGGCTGTCCTCTGTAATGGGGTACATTATAAGTGAGCCGCTGACCATTGGCGCTCCCTAGGGCAAAAGGGTTAGCATGGGTGAAAGGATGGATCAGAGTGTTTTGAGTGTTTTGAAATGGTGCATTCATGTGGTAAGAATGGAAGATGATAAGATTGTGAAAAAAAGGATAAATTTTGCAAGTGCTGGAAGGAAGGAAGAGAGGAAGACCTTAAAAAGGATGAATAAATGAAGTGGACAAAGGCATCACGAAAGGAATGGTGCCTTCCTCCAAGAAGCGCTAGAGCAATAGGATAAGGTAAATGACGCCATGTTTGCCAGGGGTCCAACGTACTGCTAGTGATCATTTTGTGTAAAGGTATAAAATAGCCAGTGTTGTGGAAGCTTTCTACACTGGAAGTTTTTACACGACTTATCGGAGTTACATGTGTACATAAGAATTTGTGCACATCACTGAAATTAAAATGATAGTAATCTTCACAAGTCGAGCTATCTTGGTAAACCCATCAACATGGCTTCTTAAATCTTTTGCATAAATCTGTTAGACCCGTATATTCATACAACCTTTTTCAGTTAATCTAGTCTTATCAAAAGGATAAATGCAAATATGTTTGATTTATATACAGTAATACATATTCATGCTTTATACAAAACGTATTTATGCCTAAAACAATAGTGAATACAATACATTCATGTTCTGTCAGATCACAAGTATTGTTCTACCTACCACAAACTAAACTTTAATCTGTCTGATAAACTATTGGAAAAGGTATTATCCCTCTATTTGCAGGCAATGAAAAGCTTTCTTTGCAAAGCCAAAGGCATCTCCGTGTCAGAATAGATTACTCTTTGTGTCGAATACTGCCAATAAAATTGTCCAATGAAACCTAACCTTCGAGCGATTAAGGCGTGATCCCTAACGAAAGTCACTGTTGCCGAGTTGAATTCGTTACGCAACAGTCTTTCAAGAGTATGAACTGGGTAGGAAAACTCCTATGACGTCACGGCTTGCACAAGGTCGGATATCCCCTTCCCAGTTAGCGTTCGATGGTGTGAGCTCGTTAGTTCTTCAAAGCGTGGGTGTGTTCAGTATGGTGCCCTTCTTACTCACTTGTATTAGAGGATATGAGGTCATGCTCTCCTCTCTCTCTCTCTCTCTCTCTCTCTCTCTCTCTCTCTCTCTCTCTCTCTCTATATATATATATATATATATATATATATATATAAATATTTATATATATATTATATATATGTATATATTAACGTTAAACATTAAATATTTTGTTATTTATCAGTAATGTAGGATTCCTGAGGAGAAATACATCATATACTTAAGTATACATACATACATACTTACACACACGCACACACATATTATATATATATATATATATATATATATATATATATATATATATATTTATTTATTTATTTATAAGTAAACTACACATATTTTTTTATTTACCATTTATGCAGGATTCCTGAGGGGATAATTCAAGCAGTGACGACTCCTCATTCCTATATCCTGATTCCTAGTTCATGGGGCATGTAAAAACTTGTCAGCCTACATAACTAGGAGATGAGTCTCTCTCTCTCTCTCTCTCTCTCTCTCTCTCTCTCTCTCTCTCTCTCTCTCTCTCTCTCTCTGTTTTAGTCATCCTTTATTCTGGCTGGGATGTGCTTGGTAATGTGCTTTGTACGAGTTTTTGTCAGGGATGATTCAACATAAGTATATTCTTGTGCATTTTTAGTCTTCTTGCTGAGAATTCGTTAAAAAAGTCACCTCTTTATTTTCTGTTCAATACCAGTCCTCTCTCTCTCTCTCTCTCTCTCTCTCTCTCTCTCTCTCTCTCTCTCTCTCTCTCTCTCCAGCAATAAGGTGTTGAAATGAACACCATATTCTTTGGAAGCTTGAAGTTCAATTCAGTGCCCCCGGTAGGCCTATACCATATGAATAAGGTTCATTTCTCTCTCTCTCTCTCTCTCTCTCTCTCTCTCTCTCTCTCTCTCTCTCTCTCTCTCTCTCTCTCTCCAGCAATAAGGTGTTGAAATGAACACCATATTCTTTGGAAGCTTGAAGTTTAATTCAGTGCCCCCGGTAGGCCTATACCATATGAATAAGGTTCATTTCTCTCTCTCTCTCTCTCTCTCTCTCTCTCTCTCTCTCTCTCTCTCTCTCTCTCTCTCTCTCTCTCTCTCTCTCCAGCAATAAGGTGTTGAAATGAACACCATATTCTTTGGAAGCTTGAAGTTCAATTCAGTGCCCCCGGTAGGCCTATACCATATGAATAAGGTTCATTTCTCTCTCTCTCTCTCTCTCTCTCTCTCTCTCTCTCTCTCTCTCTCTCTCTCTCTCTCTCTCTCTCATTAGCTGTATTTTCCACTCTATTCTCTATTCAATTCATTATCCTCGAACACACACAAGTGGAGGGTTGAGATAAAGAGCTGAAATACTTATCGTTGTCAGAACTCCGCGTGTGGTTGTCAGGAACTCTCGTCCGTGTTGTCAGGTGGTCAGAGACTCTTTTGAGAGAGGCTTTTCAAGGTTGTCACACGTCTGATTCACTGTTCAGGAGATAATATAAATCGAGATTTATTTTATCTTGTATTGCCTGGTATGTCTGTATCGATTTTTGTGGATTTTAAGATTTTGATTTTGTTCGATTGTGTTTAAAGCTTTATTAAATTAGTCTTTTGCGGTGGTTTTGTCTTGGAGGAAGCTGTTAGTGAACGAAACAGGTTTGGTTAGTGCATTGTATTTTGTGAAAGTAGGATATTCGGTCTTATCGCTAGTAAATTATGCGTTAATTATGTTGTTAAATGATGTTTTTTTCATTGGTTTTTTGGTTTTCTTAAGGAAAACCTGTTATTTGTTTTTTCATTGGTTTATTGGTTTTCTTAAGGAAAACCTGTTATTTGGTTTTTCATTGGTTTTTGGGTTTTGTTAAGGAAAACCTGTTATTTGGTTTTTCATTGGTTTTTTGGTTTTCTTAAGAAAAACTGTTATTTGGTTTTTCATTTGTTTTGGGTTTTCTTAAGGAAAACCTGTTATTTGGTTTTTCATTGTTTTTTTTTCTTAAGGAAAACCTGTTATTTGGTTTTTTGGGTTTTCTTAAGGAAAACCTGTTATTTGGTTTTTCATTGGTTTTTTAGTTTTCTTAAGGAAAACCGATATTTCTATATCCCTTTAGTGTGATCAGGGAAATTATTTCGTTTTAACTTTTTGCAGTGTGTTTGTTACTTATTCATATTTTTTTTCACTTTCAATTAAAAATATCTTAAATTATTACAGATATATGAAACAACTCAAAAGCTTATTGAGAAGCTATTTAAAGGTCACCAGTATTAGAATAAAGCTCACTCAGGAGCCTGTAACACAAAATAGCACGGTGGTTTTTATTAGGCTTATGTGTTGCACAAGGAAACCTGTCCGAACACTGCAAAGAGCTCCTTATCATTACGCTTGCGTCAGCCGAAGTGGAATGACCTCATTGTAAATAAGAGATAGCAGGTGATGACGTCAAGATTACGTTACTGCTAGCAAGCTCCTTGATAAGACTCGCCATCTACACCGTTACATTGACAAAAAAGCGATTAAAAAAGGACAAGTTATCTGCTTGAGAGTAAGGCAGGTCAATCTCTCGATGCCTGAAGGGGGAGTCTCGTCTGGAGGTGTTTCAAAGCCGGCCAGTTCAGTAGGCCGATGCTTCAGAATCCAGGTAAAAAAAGTAACAGAAAAACGTAACTGATCTTTCCTAGATAGCGACCCCCAAGTGTTTTGACCCGGTGTGTATCCACCTGTGGGGCGCGTTTAGTACAAGCCGGTTGGGGATTTCCGTATAAACATAAACGAAAGACTAAATATCATAAAGATAATGACCCCCAAGAATTATTGTGAATGTTTCCCCTGTGACTTTGTTACCGGCCACCATAAATTAATATGACCTTTTTTCCTGTGACTTTTTTTTTCCTAGCCAAAATTGTGCCTTTTTTTTTCCTGACTCTGTTACCGGCCACCATAAATTAATGTGACTTTTTTCCTAGCCAAAATTGTGACTTTTTTACCGGCCACCGTGATTCCTTGGTTTAGAGCTGTCAGTTTGCGCTTCCTGTGTCAGTCTTACCCTAATTATTTAGGATCCTCAGTTATTTTGCTTCGTTACATTGATAGAAAGCGATAAAAAAAAAAAAGGACATGACAGATCTGCTTGACAATAAAGTAGGTCACTCTCTCGATCCCTGTAGGTTGAATCTCGGCTCGTCTGGTCTGTAGGAGTTTCGAAGCGGGCCAGTTCAGTAGACCGATGCTTGGATTGCAGCGGTTCTCGCTTTGCCCAACCTTTGTAGACTCGTACCTAATATTTTATTATCCACAGTTTTGCTTCATTTTTCTGATTGATCATAAGACCATAGGTTTGTTTGTACTTTAGGTCCAAGGAGGTTAGATTTGATCATAAGACAATATCTTTGTTTGTACTTTAGATCCAAGGAGGTTAGATTTGATCATAAGACAGTAGGTTTGTTGCTACTTTTAGACCCAAGGAGGTTAGGTTTGATCATAAGACAGTAGGTTTGTTGCTACTTTTAGACCCAAGGAGGTTAGGTTTGATCATAAGACAGTAGGTTTGTTGATACTTTTAGACCCAAGGAGGTTAGGTTTGATCATAAGACAGTAGGTTTGTTGATACTTTTAGACCCAAGGAGGTTAGGTTTGATCATAAGACAGTAGGTTTGTTGCTACTTTTAGACCCAAGGAGGTTAGGTTTGATCATAAGACAGTAGGTTTGTTGATACTTTTAGACCCAAGGAGGTTAGATTTGGTCATAAGACCCAAGAAGGTTAGATTTGATCATAAGACAGTAGGTTTGTTGCTACTTTTAGACCCAAGGAGGTTAGGTTTGATCATAAGACAGTAGGTTTGTTGCTACTTTTAGACCCAAGGAGGTTAGATTTGGTCATAAGACCCAAGAAGGTTAGATTTGATCATAAGACAGTAGGTTTGTTTCTACTTTAGACCTAAGGAGACTTAGATTCGATGCTTGCGTGGATTACAACATTCTCGATTTGCCCTTCTTTTGTAGGCTTACTCTAATCGTTTAGATCCTCAGTTATTTTGCTTCGTTTTTTTTTTATTGATCATAAGACAGTAGGTTTGTTCCTACTTAAAGATAAGATTTAAATCTTCCGAGCGGACGTCAGGTTCCTTTAGTTGCCAAGAGCTTGAGTTTTCTATGCAGGCACAGATCCGAATATAATAAAACAAGCAAAAATTAAAAAAGAAATTAGGTACAACTAAAAGTACATATTCTTTTTATGCAAAATTCACAACTCAGTGAAAGAAAATACGTAACAAATTTGATCTTGAGAAATCATGGCCAGGAAGCAAATTCCTGAGATGTATGCTAGTATTGCACCAGCCCCCCCCCCTTTTTTTTTTTGGCCATGCCCCTAGGTTAGGTTAGATTAGGTTAACTTTGAAATTGCTGTGTAATTTGGGTGTGGGAAACATAATGAGATTATTTCCAAGAAAATTCTATGGTTAGTTTTTAAGATAGCCTATGGCGTCTCGCTTTTTTCAGGGAAAGGTCTTAGTACTCGGTTACATCTCGGGGAAAATGTGGCCAGGAACACTCCACACTTATTTGCCAACAATATCAGAAGATCTGTTATTGGGTAGTTTGACATCGTGGCCAATATATAGACACCATTGGTTTGCGAGACAGGTATTTTGAACCTAGCTCTAGACAGGGTTGGCAAAAACCATGTTTTTTCTGGTGTAAACCATGTTTTTTTTTTTTAAACCATGGAATATGTTTTTTTCTGGTTTATTTAATTAAATTAATTCCTGTGCTACTCGGTATAAAACTTCAGATATTCAGATGATATTCACACAAATCTTTGTGCCTATATGTGTTTGACATACCATTATCCATTCATTGTAAGTATTAAAAAAAATTAAAGTTTCCATTATCATGTATCTCCATATCTCATAGAAATTAGAACACTTTAATTACAAGGCAAAATCTTTGGTTATATGAAATACTTCGGATAACTGCATATGTGTGTGTGTGTGATAGAGAGAGAGGAGCTTCTGTACTTGAGTGGATGGGTCATGTATAATACCTGTGTCTGACTGACTTACAAGTTTGGATCTCCAAGCAAAATATTAAGTTACCAACTTACCATTTTGAAGTAGGATTTTATATTTCATATTAATGAACTCTTCTGACATTCTATATCCAAAAATGGCTTTTATTCATTACGTCTAAAAAATAAAGTAAGTAAAATAACAGAGTAACTGATATCAGTCACCAAATGGTATTTATTTTTGTAAATATTTTGTTTATTTGATTCATATTCTATTTTTGTTTATATATATTCTATTTTTTTTTATATATACAGTACCTCTTTTGTATTAAAAAAATAAAATTATTTACCAATTTCTTTTAACCTAAATATCTGAAGTTTACCAGTAGTATTAATATGTTCAGTTACTTCTTATGTCATGCGCAATTTTCTAACACAAATATGTTCTAAGATATGGCTTTGAATGTACTGGTAGGTTAAACATCATGTTAAGTACCACAAAATTAATATTATCTCAACCTAAAGAAAGTAAAAAACCAAAGAAAAATTTAAAAAAACATTAAAAATTAAATTGTAGTTTTTCAATAATCTGTGTCTCTTATCAATTCACGTCTCCCCCCGGCCGATGAAAAATCACTGGCTCTCTATCATGATCAGTTACTGCCGCGGTGTGGAGTCTGGGGTGGGAGGTTGAAACCAACATATTCTTTGGAAGCTTGAATTTGAAGTCATTGGC
>JANJGK010000039.1:24748244-24775744 GCA_039081455.1 Macrobrachium rosenbergii | reverse complement strand
TATATATATATATATTATATTTATTTATTTATTTATTTATTTATTTATTTATTTATACACACACATCCTTTATACTGAATATTTAGGTATGACAGTATCATTTCGAATGAAATTGACTAAAGTATGCTATAAATTGTCATTTGCTTTATCTGAAGTCTAATATTCTCCAGTTACGAGAATGTAGAGGTACCCTGATTAAGTTCCCTGTATTTTATGACTTTATAATAATTTTTTTTTTAATATTAATATGAAGACTTACTATAAATCCTATTAAGCAAATTGTCCTCAAATTTGCCTAAATAAAATTGCGTTAAGAATCTGGAATGTTCTAGAAACATCCTGTCATTTCTCTCTCTCTCTCTCTCTCTCTCTCTCTCTCAAGTCCCGTCCGGTATGACTAGTGTATGATCGTTTCAACACGTTACGATGACGCAAGTAACACGTGGCCCGATTTCAAATATTCTCTCTCTCTCTCTCTCTCTCTCTCTCTCTCTCTCTCTCTCTCTCTCTCTCTCTCTCTCTCTCTCTCTCTCTCTCTCTCTCTTTCTAATATAATAATAATATTACAGTACTTTTGTTTGAAGAATTCCAGGTTGACGAACGTCAATTTTTACTTAAATTCCCCCTTTTTTATTTAATTTTCAATATATATTTTTCCAGTATCCTTTACTAATTTTACTGTTTTCCGAAGCTGTTGTAAGCATATCCGTTTGGGCTGAACATGTTTGAAAGTGTTTCCTTTTTTTTTGCAAGTTGGAATTTTTCACCATATGACGACAAAAGCACAAGAATTAAATGGAGCACATTATCTTGATCTGGGGTCTAATTTTTTTTTCAACAATTATTAGATTTGCAAAACTCAAGGCTAATATATATGTATACACACATTATATATATGTATGTATATGTATATATATGTATATATATATAATACGTGTGTGCGTATAGTATATATATATATATATATATATATATATATATATATATATATATAGATTTGTATGTATGTATATTATACACGTGTGTGCGTATAGATAGACAGATAGGAATGCAGATAGGCAGTCACGTAAGTAGATAGACAAATAGATAGCATAGACAGGTATTTATGTATGAAGTTTCATTCTGTGCTTCTGTTAACCATGAGGGAAAACTCCCTCACAAGACGAATAAAAAAAACAGAATACGAGATTTTTAATGACTGTTAAAAGTGATATATGTAGGCCACGTCTTTTAAAGGTCATTGATAAGATAAAGAGACGAAGTCTTTTTCTAATATTATCAAGCAGGTTTCGAAGGTACTTTGTGGCTGTTAAATTTGCTGTGGCTGTTAATTTTGCTGCCTTCAGCCTGCGCCGCCGGGTGCCTGGCTGTGATCCGCTGTTGTAGGAATAGGAATCTTTCTCACTATCGAGAACGTTCCGTTGGGAGAGGACTGGGAAGAGAATGGGAACGAGAGACAGAGAGAATGGGAACTGGAGAGCTCTCGCTCTCTCTCTCTCTCTCTCTCTCTCTCTCTCTCTCTCTCTCTCTCTCTCTCTCTCTCTCTCTCTCATCTTGAAATTTTTTACCAGCTTCTCAGATTTTTTTTTCTTTTATTAGAAAAGTATTACATTTCTTTTACATAATAAGAAAAATATTACATTTCATTTTAGTATCGCCTCGTGACACATGTAACATCTTAGGAGAGAGAGAGAGAGAGAGAGAGAGTATTGATTGAAGTGTTTCACTTTCTTTTATATACCTCAAGTTTGCATGAAGGTGGTATATTCGCTTTATTGTAATAAGTAAACAAATGTAATATATATATATATATATATATATATATATATATATATATATATATATATATATATAAATTATATATATTATATATATTATATATATAATAAATAAACAATGTAATTATATATATATATATATATATATATATATATATTTCTCAGGGGAAAGATTTTCATTCCTCTTGACTGGAGAGAGAGAGAGAGAGAGAGAGAGAGAGAGAGAGAGAGAGAGAGAGAGAGAGAGAGAGAGAGGCAGGCGGTAACGATGATTTAATCATCCTGTTTTAGCGCTTCAACTGTCAGAGAAAACCAGTTTTTTATGAATAATACGTCCATTTATTATACGACCAAAATAAACGCGTTACCAGATAATGAATGACAAAAGATTCCTATTTAAGAAGTAAATAAATAAAGTTTGAAAAAAATAGAGTTTCCATAATACGTCTCTTTCCGTTCATATTTACCGCCTTTTCTCTGCCCCCCCCCCCCCTTCTGTAACCCCCCTACCAGGAGCGGCATGCTGGTTGCCGATTGGCTCGCCGGCAGCCGTCTTCTGACTGGTCGGAGGACGCTCTCTCTCTCTCTCTCTCTCTCTCTCTCTCTCTCTCTCTCTCTCCTCTCTCTCTCTCTCTCTCTCTCCATAGAACGTTCCGGAGAGGGAAACGTTCCGCCGGGATATTTGAGTCATTTCCGTTTAAAATTATTATAGGAAAAAATGATTTAATGAAAAATGAATCTTGACCATTCCGTCACTAGCATAACCAGAGATTTATCGAAGTAAGGATGGCATTTTACTTTTGATTGTAAAACTTAAAGTGTGTTTTACATTTTTCTAAATACACGACTACACATAGTTTTTGTTTGTGTTTAAATAATATGGTCGAAAGCATGTTCATTTTTGTTAGATTATATCTCATATTCTTTCTCCAGACAGAGACAGTGGCCAAAATTAATGTGTTCTTCTCTCTCTCTCTCTCTCTCTCTCTCTCTCTCTCTCTCTCTCTCTCTCTCTCTCAGACACACACACCCTCACACAATAAGAATGAACGTAATAACACGCTCTCTTGCTTCATGTAATTGCGAAATATATTCGGTTACCCTAACAAGGTGTTATTATATACCGTGAATGATTGGCCATGCGCATATTTTCCATATTGACGGCGGCTGCAGAGAAAAAGTGGCTCAAAGAACTTCACTCTGATGATTTATGTCCGTGTTTAGAAGTGGTTAGAAACCTCGCTACATCAGCCAGAGACCACATTTTGTCCTTGTGAACGCAGGCAGTGAGTAGGTACTAGGGACTTAGTTGGCTGTGGTGGTCGCAGTTTGGGTGAAGAGGAAGGTGGAGCTAATAGTACCCTAACAGACTTTTTGAGAATCAGATATGTTAGTGCTTTATAGAGCCACCACTTCCAGGGGAATGTAAATATATATATATATATATATATATATATATATATATATATATATATATATATATATATATATATATATATATATATATATATATATACTGTTAGTCTCAATAGCATTTCCCTCACCAATTTCTCTTTGAGATGTTTAATTGTGAAAATTGTCTTTTGGAACCTTATACAGTAGACCTATTCCCCTCTGTCAAGCCTTTTCAGAGTTAATTTTAAAGAAGACTTCTCACTTATCCTTTATATGCACTCCAAACCCACCAACTTGGCCATCTCTTCCTCTGTCACCTACCTACCTACCTTCACATTCAAGTCACCTAGCACATCCACCCTTTCCAACTCTCAAAGCTCAACCGTCAATGATTTGTGTGTTTTGGGAACGTCCTTTCGCTTTCATTCTTGGACCAATTACATTTTTATCATCGCAGATTTTCCTCAAGACTTATTCGATTTTATCCACACACACAGCAATCCTTGGCGTGAGTGAGTCACGCCAAAAACAATAACAATAATTCTTTGTCCTTCCTAGTCATGGACGTCCTGCCCTTTCACTTTGGTCACACGGAGTGCCAGAACAGTAAGTTTTCTCACCATAAAAATATCAACTATCATATATTTTTTCGCTTTTTTTTTTTATTTTGTTCTGCGCAGCATCCACTCATTCAAAACCACGGGGGGAGAGAGAGAGAGAGAGAGAGAGAGAGAGAGAGAGAGAGAGAGAGAGAGAGAGAGTGAGAGGAATTTATGACGAAGAAGAGGTAGCTGAAAAGACGAATAAAATTGAAGGAAATAAATATATTATATATATATATATATATATATATATAGAGAGAGAGAGAGAGAGAGAGAGAGAGAGAGAGAGAGTAACTTCGTGCACTACGAATTATACATCATCCGAATTGACCTAATGCCTAAATCTCAGTTACTGTCAAATTTAACCTGAAAAAAACAGTCGTTGCTTCTTTATTTCCTTCCTACATTCAAGCGGACGAGACTGTACCTTAAACCTGCATATTCACCATTTCCTCCTTTCAATTGCGTTTTACTTATTTGGGCGAATCATTTTTGCGGTTTTTGGGGAACTGGTTCATTTTAAGAGGCCACGGCATTCTGTGAAAGCTCACTTGGCAACGTAGTGTAATTAACTTCTTTTGACGTGGATCATGAGGTTAATGAGGTTATTAACAGTGATAATAAATGGTATTCATAAGCTGGGAATACGGAAGAGCGCATGACACTTGTTCATGACTGGTTTTGTACGATTTAAATTTGGTGTGTTTAGGCCAAACGGTTGATTTTTTGTGAAAGTTCAACTAATATTCATTTGTAAATTTATTTGTGTTATGTAGACAGAATTTTTGGTAAAATGTTAGAAATAAGTATAAGAAAAAGACTCTCTCTCTCTCTCTCTCTCTCTCTCTCTCTCTCTCTCTCTCTCTCTCTCTCTCCTCCTCCTCCTCCTCCTCCTCCTCCTCCTCCTCCTCCTCCTCCTCCTCCTCCTCCTCCTCCTCCAGTCGGTACGTGCGATTCACCATATCGAAGTGAGTCATGTCTGACACTTTGAGAAACACAAATCGTTACGTTACCTGAAGATTATTACCATTTGGTGGGTTTTTATTAGGAAGTTTGTGGAAGAAAACCAAAATGATAAGAGCATAATACTTCATTGTTATCCAAGTCACTACTGGCGAGTTTTAGATTTGGTTGTTTGTCTGTGTGCGTGTGTATGTGTGTGCGTGTGTATGTATGTGTGTCTCTGCTCACCCTGGGTAGACACAGATATCGCAGTAATCTATCACGTACGCAAAATGCGTGAAGTCGTTTGAATTTCGTGATTATTTTTGTATCTGAAAGCTCCCAAATCTAATTTAAATATTCAATAATTATCTATGTAGCTTGAATTTTACATCACTTTATATCTCTCTATAGACCTATGGACTGTCGTGATCGAACTCAGTTGTAAAAGAAATGTATGTAATCTCAGTTTTTTTTTTTTTTTCCAAAGTCATTTGCAGCACAATGCGTATAGTAATCCGAACTGGTCTCGTATTATTTCCTAAATTATTAAGAATAACATCCAAAATTTTTTGTGAGTCTCTAGTGAGGTGAGCAGTAGGTTCTC
Source organism: Macrobrachium rosenbergii (assembly GCA_039081455.1). Taxonomy (NCBI): domain Eukaryota; kingdom Metazoa; phylum Arthropoda; class Malacostraca; order Decapoda; family Palaemonidae; genus Macrobrachium; species Macrobrachium rosenbergii. The sequence goes on along the minus strand of JANJGK010000039.1, from coordinate 24,770,420 downwards.
GAAAGCTCTCGGTATAGATTTTTAGGACAACGAAATGACTGCAGATTTTATATTTCATTTTAGTCAAAGAATTTCATAACTTTAGAAATCAATACATATCTTATTTGTTATTTTCATTCTCATGATTAGTGTAATACAAAGTGAGAAGACGATAGTAAATATAATACTAATATAATTCATGACACTTCCTGTTCTTGTTTATCCTCTTAAAACACAAAACCATATTATTTTTATATAATCGTCTAATAATTTATTTTAACCGGCCAAAGCTTTCTTCGGAGAGAAAATAAATACTTTTTTGTTCGATACGAAACTCCTTTTAAATGAAGTCTCCGGTAACCTTTCTCCATCTCAGGCTCTTTGTTTGTTTGTTTCCGCTTTGTAGGAGAAAAATGTTTATTCGCGAGAGGGGATCTCGCTGCTATTTTTTAACTTCGACGACACTTTTTACGGTAAGATCGCTTGTCCAATGTAAAAAGCAATGATGTATACACGAATTTTCACCTTTTTTTAAATAATACTGTATTTTATATCGTATACCGGCATGACTCAATATCGGCTCTTAACATCCACCCGAGCGAGGTGAACAAAGACACCGGGGAGGATGTTGCCTGTTAGGAAATTTTGATCGATTAATTTTGCCACGAAGATCGTTGAGAATGTGGATGCTTATATATCAGGAGATTGTATTTTCATTTATTTACAATTATTAGTTCAATAGATTGTTAAGAAATAGATTACTTTCGTGCATAAAAAGCATAAAGCAAACGCTTAACATATTACGATGCCAACTCCAGCCCTTGAGGGTCGCGCATGCGCTCACGGCTCATGACGATATTTTGCGGCATCCAACGTTACGTTCAATTTTGTATCGCCAACTCTTTGTTGCCAAATAGGCGTGACAGCAGTAAATAAAGCATTTCAGTTTGTCGGAAAAGCGCGTATCAGTTACCGTCGGTTTAATTAATCATTATGATTGTAAAACGGCATAGCGTTGTATTTATACTTTTAGCGGAGTGGCCATACCGGTGACCAAGGATACCGTAGGTGAGTGAAAACCTCTGGTAAAATTCTCGTGGAAAGCGGCAACGTCCAGTTGCATGAAATAGCTCGTGTTGATCAACGGGAAGCTCAGTCAACGCTCACAAGCCGAAGAGCGAAGACGTTAAGCCAAAGCTACCCCGGTACTGACAGAGACCGCTGCCACTGACAGGAACTGAGCTCGTACAAGAAGAACGTCTCTTAGTGAAGAAGTGAATATTCGGTAAACCATGGCTCATCTAAAGGTGCTCACCCCCTCACCATCCTCAACTTTGAGTGATCTCCTGGGACCCCTTCCTACTGAAGAAGGTAAGAGATTGAGAAGATTTTAGTCCGTGAGTAGTTTTGCGAGCTGTCAAAAATTATTCTTTTTTTTATATATATATTTTTGATACTTAAAATTTTGTACCATAAGCTGATGTTGGTAAATTAAATGTAGTTTCTGTTAGTGCTGTAGCTTAGTGAATGTGATGCCAGAGTATATAGGCTAATTTAAAATTTTAAAAATTCTCTTAACTGGACGTAAAGTACATATATATTTTTAAAGTGTTGCTTTTGATGTTAAAAATGGGAAAATTTAGAACTTCGATTTAGGAACTTGTAGCTTAACTAATCGTTGTGGCAAAGAAGTTTTTTTAGGATAGTTTTTTTTTTTTTTTTTTTTTTGCTGAGCTACTTTTAAATAGGCCTAAGCGAGGTGCTCCTTAGGTTTAAGAAAAAATATATATATATAGCATTTTACTAAGATCGTTGTCCGTGCATATGCCGTGGCTTAGTTCCAACCAGCGTTCGGTTTGCATTTTATATTTGTTCGTAGGCCAGTTCTTTTTTTTTTATACTGTTTCCGTTTGTTCGTAGGCCAGTTCTTTTTTTTATAATGTTTCCGTAAGTGTTAGCCAAGTAAAATCAAATAATGTCTAAGTAGATATTGTAAATAGTGCTAAATAAGGCTTAAGTTCATTCCAATTTAAACTTGGAAAGCCCCTTCCGAAACTTTCAAGTATGATCAAGTTCGCCGACAATATTTAATGTAATTATTTGAATCATGGGGCGAAGTAATATTCTCAAGCTATGCTAAGCACGGATAAACATCGAGCTCAGTTATGTCAGAGATCGAAGTTTTCCCGTCAAGAGCTTTTATTCTGTAAGGGGAGGGGGGGGGAGAGGGGAGCTAGTGGGGAGGGGGAAGGAATCGGTAGAAAGTATGCTGTTGCTAGGCGGTCGTCCCTGTGGTTTGCGTCCCATTCCTCCTCCCCCCCCCTCTCTCTCTCCCTCTCCCATCCCCCAACCTACCCTCCCTCATTCACCCATGTATGTGGGAAGTGGGCCTCGGGGAATGGGGAGGGAAGAAAAATGGGGGTTAAGCAGCTTGTCGGAGATAAAAAAAAAAAAAAGAAGAAAAGGTTAAAACATGGTTGCTTGGTGTATATCGTAAGGGTGAGTTGGGACGATGAGTTTTCACTCGGGTTGATTAGTCAACTCTGTATTTTTATAGTTTGTTAAAAGGGGAGTAGTCAGTAATGTTGCTTAATCGTTGGGTCTATTTTCCCTAGGGCGTAGGATATGCTTCAAGACTTTGGTGGGTCTTGCGGCAAAAATGTAAGCAGAAGTCGAATTAAATTTGGTATTTTTCAAAAGTGGTTATATATTGAAGGTGGAATTTTATAGATTTTTCTCTCTCTATCTACAGACTTAACTGAAACGTCTTTGGAAGACCCAACTGAAGTCCTCACTCGAGCTTTCCTCAGAAGAAGAGTAGAGGAGGAAGTTAGAACGAATACTCAAAACAATATTCTGCTCCCACCGCATCTACTGGACCAAGTAGCTGATCATGTCCTCTTTTTTGCAAAGGACGAACCTTGTGGATTGAGGTGAGTGCTGTTTCACATGACTTTATACTAAATTCTCATTGTGTTTGTGGAATATTCTTGCATTTGTCCATTTTTGCTCTAAAGTTGAATAATATTCTTAGTTTATGAATTCAGTTTGAGCAGCCCCCGTCTGAGTTATTGCTCAGTTTTAGCCTTTGTGTCTTAATGTGTTATTTTGTTGCTCAACAGAGGGTGCGTTCTTACGGTGATTTGGGACGATGGCGAAAACGGTCAGCAGCAGTTAGCGCAAGTCAAAGCCGACGCCACCACCCCAACCACCCACATCTTGGGTTTAACGCTTAGACCTGATCCAGCCTCCTGGTACACGAAAATGGCCAGAATATTTAGGTGAGTGTTGTCAGTTTGTGCAGCGTTACGCCATCGTTTTGTGATTTGGTTGGGATCGTAGATGATTATCACAGTCCATTTCTGTAGTGTTTTTTTGTCTGTTACTCTAAGTTGTATTTTTTTTTCTACTACAGGTCGCTGGGGAAAAGGCGCATGGTCGTCTCATCCCAATATGATCTCACCAAAAGGAGGCTATACAGCTTTGAGGAGTAAGACTCCTGCCAATGGAGAGAGTAAGAAAACCATTGTAAACACGAGCTGCGGCGCGAGAGAACAAGATTCGGAATGGTTACCGACTGCTGCTTATCAACAAACACCTCTCCCTCCAGTTTAAGAAGATGTAAGAGAACCGTATGTGGACATATTTGTCGTGCTGAGAAAAATGATACTTCCTCTCCCTCTCTTAGCTTCTTTTTTGCACAGTCGGCTTCTTCAAGTCTCAAAAAGTATTGCACACAGGTTTTTGTCCCTGTTGGGTAATGTACAAGTATATAATGCAGTATGTTATGACGTTGTTCTTGAAGTGATCGTAGCTATAAAAAAAAAAAATAGAGCCATCTGTCATCTTATATGTGTTTCAAGTCATTTGTAGTTGTTTTAATTTTTGTAGTAGTTATACGTCCGAATATCATCATCTGTCATACAGTTTCTCATTTATTTTATATTTCAGGCCTGTTTAGCCGGCCTACTAGTTTATATACGTGGTTAAGACATCGGTTATTTTGTTATAATCATTACTCATTTTGTAAGGCATACTGGAGATATTATTTGGTGGACTCATGATAGTCTTGCATCTTTTAAGTTTGTCATGTGCGCGCCCCTGCCTGATTCATTTTGCAGAATATGGCCGGGGGGGTGACATCCTAACGGATTGTGGCCCCCAATTGTCCGTCATTGTATGAATGTTTTATTTTTCTTTGCTCCTCCGAGTGATTAGAAGTAGGGTTTTACTTGACCTGAAAGGAAGCTACATCGATCTCTGTACTAATCTAAAGAAAGATTTGAAATTACATGTTTCAATGTGTGTGGTTGCTAATATTAAGTTCTCTAACAAGAGAGAGAGAGAGAGAATAGTTAACAAAACGCTTTTTTTCATTAAGGTTTTTTTTTTCAATGGTGTACGAAGCTAAGATTCGTACGTAACGAAGTTCTCAAAAGTGGAAGATGGCTAGAGAATATTATTAAGTGTTCAAAATAATTGAAGCCCAACAGTTTTACAAGTTCAAAGAATTGTATATGTGTAAGGGTTAATGTTTTCAGCTATTTTGTCATTTTTTTTTTTAAGTTTCGACTTACCCAAGGTGTTAACTTTATAATTTCCTGTGAATGTTAAAAAACAAAAAGCAGTGTTTGCTGGTAGATGAATTATCATGCTTTCACTGCTTGTGTCTTTTTTTTATATATATATTCAGACGATACGGTTTTCGGTTCTACAAATGTTACACTGTTTGTAGCTCACGGACTTGTTATTTGAATCTTTTTTTTTTTATTAACTTTTTTTTTTTAATCTCTAGGTGTTCCCACAGACCAACCAGTGTTAATTTTGGTTTCCATTCATGAATGCCACTTGCCTACCTACCTTACTTACCTTATATCTTTTGAGGTTTGGTTGAATGTCATGATATAGGTAGATAATTTTTTAATTTTTTTTTTTATTTTCATCAAGTGGGCTTCCAGCAATGTCGACTCCTACAATATAAAACGCGTACAAAGATATTTAAGTATTTATGAATTAGATCTTAAGAGTCTAAGAGAAGCATTGTAAAAGAAGAAGAAGAAAAAGTTACAAAAAAAAAAGAGAAAAATTATGGATCACAACTTTATACTATAATATTGTAACCTTGAAAGATCCCCAAAGCTCGCTACCTATTTATTATATATACTGTATATGGTTTTTTCATGGTTTTGTATGCACATTTAGGAGAAGGTGTTGATATAAAAAAAAAACTTTAGTAACTGTGGTGGTATTTGGTACTCTCTTTTAAAAAAAATATACAAACCATAAGGTTATGTGGTGATGTAAGATGGAATACGGGAACACACGAAACCTAGTCTAGGCTTGTAATAGCCACATGTGATAATAATGTTACTTTGTGATATTTTTCTATATAGAAAATAAAAAAAGGTACAAATGTAATAATTTAAAGCTTTGTTTTATTCGTTGGTATCCTATTTATCATATGACCATTTTACTCTCTTCAAACTGGAGATTGATTGACTCATGATCTTTTAGGCAAAATGGCTTTGATATAAAGAGGATTATTATACTGTTCAGCAACTTGGCGGTTGTGTCTGGGTGATGTGAAACCCGTCACATTATAGGACTAAGTTGCCCATAGTGATTACTGATAAATCATTTTTTTGTTGGATTTTAAACATAACTTATTGAAGTTTAACAATCACAAATTACACCAAAGGATCGAGGGTGTTCACAAAATATCAGTTTTTCCCTCAGAAGTTCTTATACTGTTCCTCTTGTACGAAAATCGGTTGGATGGTTAGTACAAACTTAGCCCGGACTTAGGCACGTAAGCACATTTTGATAACTAAGAAAAAAGTATATATTTAATATAAAAAAAGGGTTTAAAAGAAAACTAAATTTTCTCAAAGTTAAAAAAGTTCGTCATAAGCCTAGTTCTCCATCTGTGAATTCATGCGCTCTTTTGCATAGGCTATGTCAAACCTCAACAGCTTGATCATGAGCTTTTTCTGATTTATATATTCGCTCAGTTCGTCACGCCTGTCTCCAAAGGCTTACTGATTTGGAAATTATATTGTTCGTTAGTGAAAACGAACTTGTTTATATTTTTTTATCGCACTTATTTGCATAAGGTGGGTGCGGGCTGTAATATGAAATCCAAATTTAGCCCAAAGAAGGATCGAGGGGTTGCTTCCTAGTCGCTTGCAGTTACTGAACAATAATGTTTTAAAGAGATTTGTCATGTTCACGCGCTTTCAATAGTGACTGCTACTATATAAAAGGTGGAGTTGAACTTAGACCTATACTAGATAGATGGTAATACACCAATATCGAAATAATAGCGCAAGCGATAATCAACTATTAATGCAGTAACATCCAGCGAAATTTGGAAAACGAACGAAGCAAATTTGGAAGGATTTGAGCAATGGTTTCTGTACAATCGGGCAATAAAGGTCATGCTGGATGGGAGCTCGGAGGCAGCGAATCCGTGCGTGCGTCGGTTCGTTCCCCTGTGGGTGTGTCCGCCATGTTCGGTTGCCAAATTTTCCTTTTCTGTCTTTCAGCAATTTTCACCGGCGTTGCCTGTAATTCAATGCATTGTTTTTGATGACTGGACATTTCGTCCACGTCCAAAAGAAGAGAAAGAGAATTTCGGTTTTATTAAGCCTTGTTCAGTTAGAAATTGTTTGTTTTTGCGTTCGCTGATCAGGTATTCGTCAGGCGTCCAAGTTGTGTTCACCATTTTTCATTATTCATCGAGTGATGTCATTCCCTTTTGTCCAGATTCAACTCTGTTGAAAATTGTAAAAAATAGATTATTCTTCCTCCCGAATCTTTATTTCCGAGGTTGGCTTCCTAGAAACCGAATGCAAATACTTTGTAGAAATCACGGAGGAAAAATAAAAAGGAAAGAAATCAGGAAAAAACAAACGAACACCCAGAGGCAACACTTAATTTCATGACCACAAATTGCAGGTGTGATACATCGTAGCTATTGTTACCTGTTGCAGTCTTGATAGCTTTTAGCGACGTGAAACCGCTTGCAATTGGGCGAGGAGTTTTTTTTTTTTTTTTTTTTACGTGCGGGAACATTATTAATTCATTTTAATTCCAATGATTTTTATTAGAGAAAATAAGAAGGAATCAAAGCTTAAAAATAAATTTCTGTGCGGGAGAAAATATTAAGAATATTTTGATTCTCTGTTAATGCAAGTTCCGACGCCTTGCCATTGCTCGGGCAAGCATGCATGCTTGGCTTCATATGCATTCATTACTGCCTGTGGGTGTTTTGTGCATTTAAACACCCTTGTCAAGGGGTACTCTCGTAGAGAGGAGGCTGTTGAACCCGGGCAATAAATGAAGACTGCGCATGCCCAAATGCGCAGACGCCGGATGCTTGCTTTGCCCAATTTATCTGGATGATGTATATGACTCGTTCTCTGCGTTAGAATTTTATTGCGGGATCTGATAACGAAATTGGTTGACTCTTGATCTAGACGCAAGTGTTTTTATATACTTTCTAAAATTGTCAGTAATTTATGCATGAGTCTAGAGGGTAAGCCCCTTAAGAACGCTACGTACCGTGCCAAAGCTTAGACTAGGGTACTTCTGTTTTCCATGCATGCATAATGGGGACGCTACGTACCGTGTCAAAACTAGGCCTGAGGTACTTCTGGTTTCCATGCATACTTCAGGAGGATGGTACGTACGTGCCAAAGCTAGGCCTAAGGTACTTCTATTTTGCATTCATAGATAATGGGGACGCCACGTACCGCACCAAACGTAGTACTAAGATACTTCTTCCATCGCTTATATATTCGGGGCGGTGAAATACTCCGGCCACGTGCTGGATGATGGCAACAATGAACGTGGAGTTAAGAAATGTAGAAACATAGAGATACACAGTGCGTGTTGAGATATACAGATAGTCCCGTAATTCATATGAATTACTTCGGTTTTGGCTGGTGCTCATGTGGTTGACACCAGTTATTAATTGTTGAGACAGACAGCAGCGCCGGCGACTGAATTCCCTCATCGAGTACGGATTCGAAAGCCTTCTCGGACGGGAAACATTATTCACTTTTCGATTTGTTTAAGTACTCTTATTTTATTTTTGCGAATAGGTGTTCAGTGCCATTTTTGCTCATTACGGTATGGGGTGTGCAGTCTCTCTCTCTCTCTCTCTCTCTCTCTCTCTCTCTCTCTCTCTCTCTCTCTCTCTCCCAGTGTCTTTGTCCTTGGTTCTACCTCGAACGCACGTAAATATTCTCTCTCTCTCTCTCTTTCTCTCTCTCTCTCTCTCTCTCTCTCTCATTATATATATGTACATATATGTATAATACACACACAATTATATACATATATGAATGTTTCTTACCGTAATACAACAGTATAATATGAAGATAAAAAAAAGGCCCATAAAACATGTTCAAATTGTGTTTTGTGGGCCTTTTTATCTTCATATATATATATATATATATATATATATATATATATATATATATAGAGAGAGAGAGAGAGAGAGAGAGAGAGAGAGAGAGAGAGAGAGAGTTGAGACTAATACGCGAAGATAGTGTCCTCCGCGAGAGACCACATTGTGCTCAAGGCATTGGCTGGAACAGTAGCTACCGAACCCATGTCAGCCTTAGGCACATATAATCAAGCGATTATTTCCATTGTGTTACCCGAGAACCATCTTGTACTTGTACACCCTCCACCCCCCCCCCCCCTCCACCCCCCCTTCACACCAGCACGCAAGAGTGAAATACTGAAAAGAAAAAAAAGGAAAAATAAAAAAAGTAAAGATAAAAAGAATTGAGAGATTGATCCATAAAAAAAGTGGACAGATTTCGAAATTCTGAGTTTCTCCGTCTTGTTGCGTGGGAACTTCGTGAGAGCATTGGAAAAGGGGAGGTTGGGGGGGGAGAATTTAATGAAACATAATTTATCTTTTAATGAATATTTTAATTTTAAAAGAAAGGTTTCAGAATGTACATTGAGTAGTGAGAGTGTGTATGTATGTATGTATGTATGTATGTATGTACAGTATGTATGTGTATATAAATATAAATATGTACTATATATATACTATACCTGTAAATTATGTATATGTATATATACAATATATATATTTAGAGAGAGAGAGACAGAGAGGATATACCTATCTGTCTATATATGTGAATATATATATATATATATATATATATATATATATATATATATATATATATATGTAGATAGATAGATAGAAAGAGAGAGAGAGAGATCACAGGTCTTACTCGAACTCCCACACTTGCCAGTTAATGAGAAATTTAAAATCTCTCTTGAGTAGGCAGGCTTAGCCAGCGGTGCCTTCATATAACCGTCGATCAGTTGTGTGATTTAACCGGAATTGCCAGTCGTAAAAATCATGCTTCAGGTTAGGTCAACCCACGGACGTGTTCCTGGAGAGAAATTTTTGTGTTACTGAGCGAGTGGACATTGGCTTTGAGACTATAGCGAGTGGTGGTTTTGTCTTTGAGGAGAAATTTGTTTTGAGTTGGGGAGACGGTGGCTATCACTCTGTCAGTAATATATATATATATATATATATATATATATATATATATATATATATATATATATATATATACATGTATACATATACACATTTTTTTTTCTCATTTATACATGCGTGTCATTTTCTTTTTCAGAGGTATTAAGGCACAAATATCGTTTGATATCGAATTCGCTATATCTTGGGAATAATTAGATGGCCCAGGTTCGAATCACGACCGGGACAGAAGCACTTATCAATTATAATTCCCTTGGGTGAGTTATTTCCAAGGGTATAGTGAATTCGATATTAAGCGATATATATTTATACATATATACATATTTAAATGCACACGGCACTCGAAAATTATCATTATATAATTATTATTATTATTGAGAGTCAATTAATTCCTCCCTTATTTAGAACAATAACTCATTTAGTTACAAAACACGTGTGTTATCTGCCGAATTTTATTAATCATTTTTCTGGTAAGGTAAGGAAATTGATGACTTCTCTCTCTCTCTCTCTCTCTCTCTCTCTCTCTCTCTCTCTCTCTCTCTCTCTCTCTCTCTCTCTCTCTCTTCTATCCACCATGACCGACCGCTCCTCTCCAGCTGACTTCCATTGAGAGAAGAAGTGCTTGAGGCAAGTTTTCTCGTCGTGTTGCCATATTCAGTTCCTTTCGTATATATCTCTTCAAAAGTTCCTCATTTATATATTTTTTTAGCGAAGGAGCTTCCGAATTTAGTCGTTACGTTTTTGGTTGAGTAGGAGAAGGTTTGATTTTGCATATTAATCGTACTGCAAACTTCCTTGCAGATCGATTTATTTAATATTTTTTTATTGCGTGAGGCTAAATTTAGCGACCGCTGGGCCATTGTTGCCGAAAAAGCATGTTCGTTTTGTTTTAATACTGAACAGCTTCATATCTGCTTGAAATTTATAATTAAAACTCCTAGTACTTTTTGCGATTTAATGTTGAAACTCGTGCAGATTCCAAGTTTTAGGGTAGTGGATAGTAGTGAAAAACTGCATTGACATTTTCATGCATGTTAGCGAATGGCAACTCATAGTTTGCAGTTAGGTAATCTGTGTTGCTGGTAGACCCTCAACTAAAGTGACTCTCATAACACAGACACGAGTATATTATATTCGTTGTTTGTATTCTTCTTTGACAGAGGCAGGGAGTCAGTCGTACGAATAGCCATTAATATTACAGATATAAATATGAAAATGATACCACTTTGCCGTAAGTTATAACGAAGGTGCGTTGCCTTTCAAACTATACCTTGTGAAGTTTATTTATTTGTTCTTTTCTGAAGTGGGTTGGTTTGCCTTAATGTTATTGCTGAACTCTACCTGCATTCAGAGAGAGAGAGAGAGAGAGAGAGAATGTTTCTTCCCGTAATAATAAGGTTTTGTATATCAAGGTTACTAATGTGAATTTCAGTCTAAACTATTTTTTTTTTAACTTTTATTAGAGAAAATATACAATATTTTACAGTTGTAACAGTATTACAAGCAGAATTTCATCAAAGTTGACTTAAATTATTTGTAGACTAAAAGAGGATAGGGCCGCGTCTTGTTATAGCTAAAAAACAGTATGAATCTGTTCCCAAGTGATTCACGGTAAAGAACTAGGCCGATGTGAGTTGTATCTATTTGTTTGTAACTGTCCTTAGTGGTTATTGTATGTATAGACTATTATTAGTCATTTCCACCAGTTCTCTTTTAGTGTTATATGGAGAATGGTTGCCCTTTTGACTTGGTGTGTAGGCGTTCAAATCGGCGAACCCTTTTTTGTACTGGTCCGGTTCAGGTCGTGTAACGCAGACCTGGGATTTGCTGACAGTAAGGTAATAATTACCATTTTTTTTTTAATTCGTTGGACTGTCTTCTCTGTATTAAAGGTCAACGGCGAGAGAGAGAGAGAGAGAGAGAGAGAGAGAGAGAGAGAGAGAGAGAGAGAGAGAGAGAGGCTGCAATTACAGGCGGAAGGCGTCACCCCAAAAACAGTATGGACATTGTTTATATAAAGTCTTTGCTTGTTGTATAAATTAATAATTTAGCCACACACATACAGAGAGAGAGAGAGAGAGAGAGCGAGAGAGAGAGAGAGAGAGAGATTGCGCTACAGGCAACAAGACGTCATTCAAAAACGGTATGATTACTGATAAAGTCTTTGCGTATTGCATAAATTAATATTTATCCACAGACGCTTATTTACATTTGTCTTCTCAATCTACAAAATAATCTGCAAAATATAAAAAAGTACAATTAAAAAATTACTAAGCAACGTTGTCCACATCAGGCTTGGCCAGACCATCCAGGTACTAAAAGCAATGGCAAATGAAGCACACAGAATACAGAGCAGTTCAGAGGAGATAAACACAAGTAAGTCTATTCAGGTTGATGTCAAACCTGTTGCTGCCGCAGCAGCAGGTTTGGAATCAAAGCAAGTGAGACTTCCTTTGCTTGCTTCTTTGCTTTCAGTTATTGAGCATTTCAAGTTCATTTTGTTTAAGATTGTCAACAAGTCACGTGATATATTTAGTCCCACGCCAAAGCGTAGAGGGAAAGAGAGTTTTAACAGAACGGAGGTAGGCCTATACCTTCATACTCTAAGCTAACACCTTGGTGAAATGATCCTACTTTGCGCGTGTATATTGAAAGTAGAATGTCAAAATCTAGTGACCTTATTTGAAACTTCAAAATAAATAAGATTACCAAATATTTTTACAAAAAAGTACATTGAAAATGTAATGTCAAAGAAAATGTTGTTAAGGAATATGAAAGTGGTTTTTAGAATATGATGGAAATTTTTTGTTAAGGTTAAATTGGTAACTATGAAAATATGTAAATATGAAAGTAACGTAAATGTTGTACACTGACGATGCTAAAAAAAGTTGTCAAAAGGATGATGTCTCCGAAACAAACAATAATCCCCCCGGGAAATCAAGAGTAAAAGTTTGCAAGTCATCAGATTGACCCTTGGCAAAATGCCAGTGACTGCAGGTTACAAGATGGAAAAGGAGGTGGTGGTGGTGTTATTATAAAGGAGGCTGCAACAAGGTTGCGGTCATAAAAGCCTAAAAGGAGATGAGGGTATAGTTCTCGGTATATAAAAAGGAAGGAAATCGCGAAGAGTATTGGCAGCTTAGTCGTGTGTCGGTCTAGAACTTGTTCCAGATTGGGAGTAGGCAGGCTCAGAGCTTCTCAACCAGTAGAATCAGTCCTTGATCAGACTCGGAATGAATTCAGTAACTTTGTGAGAAAAAAATATATATATGTGTGTGTGTGTGTCTGCGTAACACATTAAACATGTGAAGGTTGTGTACACGTAGAAATTATGTTTTAACTTTTAAACTACGACCTGGTCCTAAGTCCAGGCGTACACGCATCGTGCGTGGCTTATATATTTTTGTGCTTATAATTTTTCTTCATATTATTGTTGTATAATTTTTATGTTATCTTTAGTTCACCCCAGTAAAATTATTTACCTTCCTTAATATTTCATTTAGCTACCCTTTTTCTACGTAATAGTTACTTATATTGCTTGCTGCTTGCTTATAATTTTAACTGATGTATTCCCTTACAATATATATATATATATATATATATATATATATATATATATATATATATATATATATATATATATATATATATGTATATATATATATTCCATTTCCGTATTTGCCCATTTTTTCCTCTTAATGAGAAAATCTTTCCTTGTCAAATGGGCCTTTGCGTATATGAATAATTGGACTTGTATGATTGTAGTCAACCCAAGAACCAGTACAGAACTTGTTCTGAATATTAGCACTGAGAAACTTACGCGAGAAATTTCGAGCAGAAACAAAGGAAAAATGTATATTGGTAGATCCAGTTTTGAACGCTGCTATCAAAGTTACCAGTATAATGGGTCAAGTATTGCGACAGTCTTACAGGAAAGTAATTTGCAGAAATGCTTTTTAATTCAAATTAACAACATAAGATCTAGACCTATGCCTTAACTTGAAAGGAAAGAGACACTGTAAATGTTCTCCAATCAAGTCCTCCGTAGGGGGGTAGTGCCTTCAGAGCACTTCATGTGGTGCACTGTAGTCATTACTTAAGGTTCTTTGCAACGTGCCTTCGGCCCAGAGCTGCAACCCCTTTCGTTCCTTTTACTGTACCTCCTTTCATAGTCTCTACCATCTTACTTTCCTCCCTCTCCTAACAGTTGATTCATTGTGCAACTGCTTTGAGGTTTTCCTCTTGTTACACCTTTCAAACCTTTAACTGTCAATTTCCGTTTCAGCGCTGAATGACCTCATAGATCCCAGTGCTTGTCCTTTGACCTAAATTCTACTGTATATTCAATTCAATTCAAAGTTACCAGTATAATGGATCAAGTATTTTGATAGTCTTACATTAAAGTAATTTGCAGAGGTGGAAGGGATTTTTTTTTTAATCAATATAAGATCTAGACCTATGCCTTAACTTGCAAGGAGGAGACATTTTGGATATTCTTCAATTAAGTCTAGATTCAGTCTTTTCAGTCTTCTCAGAAATTGCTTTGTTAATTTGAATATTTTCGTCTCTAGAATCAGTCTTTTTCATGAGATAGTTTGTTAAATATTTTCCTTGCCGAAAATGTTCGCTCTTTCTCAACTTAACTTTGTTATAGATCTTATTAACTTTCTCTCTCTCTCTCTCTGTTCTTCTGTTCAGTGTCGGATTAAAAGTGAAGACAGGAGGGAGAAAAAGGGTGAGATTCTCTCTCTCTCTCTCTCTCTCTCTCTCTCTCTCTCTCTCTCTCTCTCTCTCTCTCTCTCTCTCTCTCTCTCTCTCGTAAATATGATGGCATAGACTATAATGACTTTTGATTTCATTCTAAATGAATACTCTAGTTTCACGGTTAATGAGGAGATACAATAAATCCTATATAAATAAACTGAATAATCACTTCTAGATATACCGAAGAGAGAGAGAGAGAGAGAGAGAGAGAGAGAGAGAGAGAGAGAGAGAGCTGTTATGTAAGGTGGTTGGCCTTTCCAAGAAATGTTACAAGTGAAACTATATTCTTTCTTCCTTCGCAATCAGTAAGTACGTACATCTTTCTGTTAACGAAATAATGAACCAAAAATACATTTTAGTGTTACAAATTTCTTTTTGAGTCTAATATATGATGTAGCCGCAGCTCGGTCTATGTACGTTAGAGAAATCTTGGAACTCTTTATGAAAGTTACGTAACCTAATAACTGCTGGAGGTGGAGGTGTTACGTTCACGACACCGGTACTGGTGTACTACTCGGGAAAGCTCCGTTTCTCGTCCAGCTTTATAAGTCTGTTTTCTGGCTTCAGTTTGAGACTTTAGTTTAACTGTTTGTTCATTAGGCGCATAGGTTATTTATGATTAATACTTTGCTTCTGTTTTTGGCAGCTCTGAAATTGCCTTGCTAACTTTTTTCTTCTGCTTTTTCTTTTGTGCGCTACTCGGGAAAGCTCCGTTTCTCGTCCAGTTCTATAAGTCTATTTTCTGGCTTCAGTTTGAGATTTCAGTTTAACTGTTTGTTCACTTAGCCGCATAGTTTAATTGCGATTAATATTTTTGCTTATGTTTTTGGCAGCGCAGAAATTGCCTTGCTATCATGTTGCCTTTTTTTTTTTTCTTCTCTTTCTTTTGTGTGCTACTCGGGAAAGCTCCGTTTCTCGTCCAGTAGTATGCGTCTAGTATTTTCTATTTTCTGGCTTCAGTTTGAGACTTTAGTTTAACTGCTTGTTCATTAGGCGCATAGGTTATTTATGATTAATATTTTGCTTCTGTTTTTGGCAGCGCTGAAATTGCCTCGCTATCGTGTTGTCTTTTTTTTATTTGTTCATTTAGGCGCATATATAGCTTATTTATGACTAATATTTTGCTTTCGTTTTTGGCAGCGCAGAAATTGCCTTGCTATCGCGTTGTCTTCTTTTTTGTGTGTGTGTGTGTGTGTATGTTCTCTTCTGTTTATGCAAGAAGAAGCATGATGCACTGAAAATGGAACTTCCCTCATCGTCAGTCTCGTAATGTCTTGTTACTTAAATCAAGTTCCGAAATATAGGAAAGATCAAACTCGCCACCTCTTGTTCGAGCTTTGTTGTAACGTTATTTGTTGGAGGTTTCCGATGAAAGAGAAGGAACGGAGAGAAGGGGAGGGAGGAAAGAAGGGGAGGGGAGGAAGGGAAGGAAAGAAGGAAGGGAGGGGAGGTAATGGAAGGTAAGGGGGAGGGAAAGGAAAGGAAAGGAAAGGCAGCGGCGGTAATGGATGGGAAGGGGAGGCAATGGAAGGTAAGGGAGGGAAAGGAAAGCAAGCAAGGGGAAGGGAAGGGGAGGGGGAGGGAATCGATGCAACAATTCATTTACGAAGTCTTGCCACGTCAAGTGTCTTCGAACCTTCGCCTAATTATTTACGTGTCGCTCTTCTTCCTCCGGTTAAGGTAGAATTTAGTTACGTTAATCTATACTAAGTTTTTATTTATTTTTTTTTTTTTATTCCTTTTACATCTCTTCTGTGAGGATGTTCCACGCTTCACCGTCCACGCTAAATGGTGGGTGTCTATTAGAGGTGCATGCAAGATAATTCTTTTTTTTTTTTAAATAAAGATTTCGACGTTTTTCTCGGTGGCCAGTGAAATTGTGTAGAAGCTTTATTTGTGGATATTTAAGGTTGCTATACACATGCCCACGTATATTTTATACCAAAAAATTTTATACATATATAATATATATATATATATATATATATATATATATATATATATATATATATATATATATATATATATACTTACTGTATATTATAATTGTATTTATCTATAGTACATACGTGCTCACAACTAAGGTTAGTCTAACAAAGAAATACAAAAAAATTAATATTTCCTCCCCTCCTTTTTTTATTGCCTAAATAAAGTGCGGCAGTGGAAGGTAACATGAAAGTATCTCTCGGTACGTAAGGCTGAAAATGGCTAGAAGACTCCCCTCCCCTCCCCCCCCTCCCCTTCCAGCTCCCCTACCCCCCACCCCCAAAGACCCATCCGACTATGACCAGAGCCCAGACACATTCCCCCCCCCCCACCTTAACAGTCCTTTAGGACCGCTAGTTTTTTTTTTTTTTTTTTTTTTTTTTTGAACGTTAGGCGAAGGTGATTTTGTGGCAGATAAATAATGTGAGCAGTTTCGGGTAGCAGTGGGTCAGGGCATAATAATCATCGGGCTTCTGCACCATAAAGATAAAGATATGAGAGAGAGAGAGAGAGAGAGAGAGAGAGAGAGAGGATTTAAATGTTAGGTTTCATTGGAATGCCCAACGACCATATATATACATATATATATATATATATATATATATATATATATATTTATTTATTTATTTATTTATATATTTATATATATTTATAGGTATACATATATATATATGTATGCATACATACATTATATTTACATATATATGTATTATATATGTGTGTGTGTTTGTCAATGACTTTGTAGGCGTGTTGCAATCAACATCAGTGTATAGACTAACGGTGTATTAGTTTTGAGAGAGAGAGAGAGAGAGAGAGAGAGAGAGAGAGAGAGAGAGAGAGAGAGAGAGAGAGAGAGAGAGAGAAAAGATCCCCAGAACACAGAAATAGAATTTGCATGTAAAGTAGCGGCGTGTGGGCTTTAGCTACCGACGACGTATGATTTGGCTCACTGATGCCGGCGGACTGAGAGAGCCAGAGATAAACTGCTTCTTATTTATGCATGGAAGGAAACCATAGCGGTCCTCCTCGCGCCGTGCCTGCGTTCGTTTTGAGTTGTTTCCTGGGAGTGGAAGGATGCTTGAAATGTGTGTGTGTTTGTTTGATTGTATAAATGTATATATATATATATATATATATATATATATATATATATATATATATATATATATGTGTGTGTATATATATATATATATATATATATATATATATATATTATGTATGTGTGTATACATATATTATATATATTGATTATATGTATGTGTATATATTATATATATTTATTGTATGTATGTATATATATATTGTATATACAGTATATATATTAATATATTATAAATCCTTATTGTTGTTAAAATACAGTGGTTGAAAGTTGACAAGGTTATAAATATATATATATATATATATATATATATATATATATATATATATATATATATATATAATATGATTTAGCAATAACTGACTTCAACCAATATATTGGCTTAAGTAAAAACTGTTTGGCGAAGTAAATATCGTTTTACGCATAAGTTCGTGTAACGTCCAATTTGGCGAAGTTATTCCATATGCAACATGCATTCTAATCCCGCGCATAAGATTTTCTCTCGCTACTTTATGAGAGTCCAACATAGATAATATAATTCTCCGTATTCTGTAGCTGTTTGTGATTGCTATTACCAGCCTCTTTAGGAGATAGATACTGAGAAAAAACAAGTACAAAATGCGCCGAAGTTTCTTAGGCGCAATCGGGTTTTCTGTACAGCGTTAATCAAGGCCACCAAAAATAGATCTATCTTTCCTTGGTCTCGGTATAATGCTGTACGAGCCGCGGCCCATGAAAGTTTAACCACGGGATGGTGGTGGCCTGGCCTTTATGGTTGCCAGAAGCATGATTATGGCTAACTTTAACCTTAAATAAAATAAAAACTATTGAGGCTAGAGGGCTGCAATTTGGTATGTTTGATGATTGGGGGGTGGATGATCAACATGCCAATTTGCAGGACTCTAGTAGTTTTTAAGGTCTGAGGGCGGACAGAAAAAGTGCGGAAAGAAAAAATGCGGACAGAAAAAGTGCAGACAGAATAAAGTGCGGACGGCCAAACAAAGCCGCCACAAAGTTTTCTTTTACAGAAAACTTAAAAATGTATAGAAACTTCAGAGAATGGATGAAATACTCGAAAATAGCCACAGGAATTAGAGCTCGAGAACTGATTATTTGACCGTAGTGATAAAATTATGGTAAATAAAATTATATAATCGTATTCCAAAGGAATTCCAGTTAAAAGGTATTCAGACTCGGAACTTTATCCATTTAATCAGAAGACTGTTTTTGTAGTATGAGTAAAAGTTGCTATAAGATATAAAATCTAAGTTCTCTATATCTCTGTCGGTATTCGAAACCGTGTTTTTAAATGGGAACTATAACAAATAACGTGTGTTTTATTTATTGATTTTTTTTAGAGATCATTTGCATTAGGAGCAGGGTCAAAATATTCTACAGGTATCATTACTTTTAAAGAGAGAGAGAGAGAGAGAGAGAGAGAGAGAGATGGAACTGTAACAATTAATGCGTCTTTAATATTTTTTTTTCAGACGATTCCCTACATTAGGCATTTGGAGTAGGAGCAGGGCCAAACTATTTTATAGTTATTCTTTTTGAAGATAGAGAGAGAGAGAGGGGGGGGGGCGCCGCTATGTAATCATTGCACCATCAGAGATCGTTGACGTCGAGAATTAGAGAGAGAGTGTGAAGACATCATCCAAGCATGGTGCTATTAGAGACTACTTATTTTAATTGAGAGAGAGAGAGAGAGAGAGAGCGGGTAATATGCTAGTATGGAATATATATCACCAGTGACAGTAATGTGAAAAGTCAGTTTAGTTTGAAAACAGGACACACACACACACTCACTCACACACTCAACTTGGGGAAAGCATCAAGAGATTTAAAAGAAACGATTTCGTGAATGAATTGTTGAAGCCTGAAGTTTAAATGTACATAAAAAAAGAAAATACGCTGTATAGCACTTGTCTTGGAATTAAATTCAAAGTTGCAAATGTTAAAAGTGTAAAGAAATGAGAAGATAGGAACGTGTGATTAACAGACTGGTTCAAGAAGTGATGAAGAAGATTATTGATCTCTTGGCGGTAGTTTTGGCTTGTTACATGAACTGTGGTGTGAATAAATTGCTAAAGCAAGAGGTTTTGGACAGTAATAAAACGTTATAAAACAGTATGATTGAATGCGTGACATGACTCATGCACTGAAAGTTCATTATTTTTTCTTTCTTTGACGCGGAGTTCATTATGTGGCTGATTATGAGGTGGTTGATTTGTAGTTTTATTTTTCTAGCTAAAAGACCAATTTTTTTTTTTGTGCCGTAAAAACGATTTTCTTTGTAGAATATACCACACACGCACTATATATATATATATATATATATATATATATATATATATATATATATATATATATATATATATATATATATATATATATATATATATATATATATAGACAAAATCCACAAAGGAAAGGGAAACAGTGGAGTACTGCAAGGCCTTTCGAATTGTTGTCCTTTACTTAGCGAGTCTGCTGAGTAAAGGACAAGAAGTCGAAAGACCTTGCAGTACTCCATTGTTTCTCTTTCCTTCGTGGATTGTGTATTTATTTATATATTCATCACGTTCCGTATTTTCGTGATTCAGTTGTATAATTATATATATATATATATATATATATATATATATATATATATATATATATATATATATATATATATATATATATATCTATATGCATGCTTAGAATGTGCATGCATGCCAGGCAGAAAGTTACAAATTTGTTTTTAAATTTCAGTAAAAAAAAACGATATTGTATAAATAAGATTAACTTTAGAATGTATATATATATTGAGTTCAGTACAAAAACTACCCGAGCGTATGAACGCGTATAATAGATAATTTATGCATTTTTCTTGAATGCTCTAGAAGTGAAAGTACGTTGCTTGCTATTATGAGTTTGCCTTATATATTTTCTATTTATATTTTTGAATGTAAGTTATTTTTATTAGGTTAAAGAGTAAATCGTAGGAAGACGAAATTGGGCAATTGCGTGAATAAAAGTTATTGGGGAATTTTTAATAAGATTTGTTTCTCTGAACTTATTTGCATTTCCAAGATGTTCACATAATTATTTTTCTAGTATTAAGGTACATAAGTTTAGTATTCTGCGCGATCAACTCATAGTTGTAAATCACCTCTAAGCCGTTTTTAACCATCTCTTAGGAGTGAGTGGTTATCCTAATACTAGTCTCCTTGCATATTAATACATTTTTATCTATATATTAATTTATTTTTTTCTTTTTTCTTTCTCTATTTCCCTTTAAAACCTCTTACTTCTTCCTAATGAAATCCATATACTTTGGAAGCTTGAATTTCAAGTCAATGGCCCCTGTGGGCTTGTAGGCTGCAACCCCTTTCGTTCCTTTTACTGTACCTCCTTTCATATTCTCTTTCTTCCATCTGACTTTCCTTAACCCTCTCTAACAATTGTTTCATAGTGCAACTGCTTTGAGGTTTTCCTCCTGTTACACCTTTCAAACCTTTTACTGTCAATTTCCGTTTCAGCGCTGAATGACCTCACAGGTCCCAAGTGCTTGGCCTTTGGCCTAAATTCTGTATTCAATTCTGCATTCATATGAATAGGGTTCAACTTCTGAATAATAATAATAATAATAATAATAATAATAATAATAATAATAATAATCTTATGATTTAGTTGTTTTTTCTTTATTTATTTATTTTTTTTCTTTTGCATGACAATTCGTACTTAGAAGTCTCGGGTACCAATTAGTGATTGCACCTTAGATTATATTTGTAAGTGTCTATCCTTATAAAAACCAGTAACTGATATTTCTATCCTTTCGAGCCTACTGTACTAAAAGAACCTGTACGGACCAAAAAACGCTAGAATGCAAATGCGGTCTTAATGTTATTCACTTGTATTTTGCTACCGAGAGGGTCGGAGATTTGCATTTCCTAAACCGCACAAGATTCTGCGTATATTTTATTAGTTTTTAAGATTCTGCCTGCATTTTATTAGTCTTTTTTATGGTCCGGGGCACTCTCCTTTTGGTCATATTAGAATTTCTTTTGCTTTAAAAATTTTTATAGCTAATTTTTGTTGTTATTCAGAACCCAAAAGAAAAGAAAATGATACCATGGGATGAAGTGAGAGAGAGAGAGAGAGAGAGAGAGAGAGAGAGAGAGAGAGAGAGAGAGAGAGGAACATGCCCTCTACCTCCAAAACTGTGTTTCCTAACAACAGTAAGTCGCTGGGTGCGTGCTACTTTTTTCTCCAGCTCACGCATGTTCCTTGCTCGAGTGATTCTTGATGCCCTCCCGAACGCACTTGCCTCATATCCGTGAGAGAGCGAGAGAGAGAGAGAGAGAGAGAGAGAGAGAGAGAGAGAGAGAGAGAGAGAGAGAGAGAGAGAGAGAGAGAGAGAGTCATTTTTGGGAAAAGTGCAATCGGATATAGTAGAGAAACTATAATAAATATATTGATGTTATGCTAATGATGATGATGATGATGATGATGATGATGAGAGAGAGAGAGAGAGAGAGAGAGAGAGAGAGAGAGAGAGAGAGAGAGTCATTTTTGGAAAAATTGCAATTTGATCTATTAGAGAAACTGAAAATAAATATTATATTGAGGTTATGCTGTTGATGATGATGATAATGAGAGAGAGAGAGAGAGAGAGAGAGAGAGAGAGAGAGAGAGAGAGAGAGAGAGAGAGAGAGAGGTTATGGTAGACAAGTCTTCTGGACACAGGTCACAGGAGAGAGGATAATGTAAACCCGTTATAAAAGGATGTGTGTGTATATACACACACACACACACACACACATAT